>JAQIXR010000874.1:0-18260 GCA_034700825.1 Quadroppia sp. Gr-Ori-00064 | reverse complement strand
GGTCGGCCCCCGAACTCCTGTGGCCGGCCTATGAACCGGCAAAAAAAGTCATAATGACTTCAAGTCAATTCCCTAGTTATTAACAATAAGTCTAATAATTATCTAAAAAACTTTTAATGATTTTATAAATAAATGAAAATATATTAAAAGGGATTGAATTGAGAGTTGACTTCATTTGTGAATACAATGTGTTTAACATATTATATGAAGTGCTGACAAAGTGGTGGCACTCAGTGTTCACCACAAACAGTATATCCACTAAAGACTGTCCGATGTCTGCATTGACCACAAGTGGAGCCACTTTTGAATGAAGTGATTGTCAAATGCGGTAAACGTTTTGTCAATCATTTTGAGTATTGAGACTAAAGTCCGGCGTTTTTAAACGAAAAGTTGGACTCAATTTAATTGTTATTCAAAGCCATTAATCTTGTGGTCAATCGATTGCAGCCATGGCTGGAGCTATGCCTTTGAATCCGAAGCCTTTCCTCAACGCGTTGACAGGAAAGGCAGTGTTGGTTAAGCTGAAGTGGGGTATGGAATATAAGGGGTATTTGATATCAGTTGACGCCTATATGAACCTCCAATTGGCTAACACTGAAGAGTACATCGACGGCAACTGCACCGGAAATTTGGGGGAAGTCCTCATCAGATGTAATAATGTTCTCTACATCAAAGGTGTCGACGAAGAGGAAGAGGACGGAGAGATGAGAGAATGACCCTCACTATAGCCACCCTTTGATGTCATTCATTCATTAATTATACAATAAATTGAAAAATCATTTCATTTTAATTGAAATCAATTGAAACAAAAATAATAATAAATTAATTGTTTTCAAAATGAATACAACTTTTCGTTTCATTTAATGACATTTTTGTATCATTTGTTCAATTCTTTCATTAAATATGAATTTATTTTATGTGAAAATTATGTCTAAAACTATTGAATTTTGAATTCAATTGAATTAAAGGAAAGTTAGCTTTAAATGAGATGTTAATAATTATCTCATTGAAAACATTTCGTAACGTTGTTTGTGAACGACTCAGAGATTGTGTGATGAAGTCATAAGTGATGTAAACAACAGTCGATTACGCTATGAATTATAGCAATTAAAATATATATTAATTGAGGATATTTTTGATCAAATATTTCAAATACGTTTGAATTGTTTACTTAATGTTAATTAATTTGTTTGTAATATAAATAAAATCAAAATATTTTGATGAATTGATGGCAAACGAAAGGATCTATGGCTGGACTCAAACCACGGATTCAAACACTATTGAGGTTTTGATTTTGATTTTCACTCAACTTATCGTTTATTTTCATTTACTTATAATGTCTTTAAATATAAACAATTTTTCATTGCTTTCATCCAAACAATGGTTTAATTAATTGTTTTGATATTTCATTTAAATCTCGACTTTTCATTGAGTGACAAAACATTTCTGAATTGAATTTTTTATTTAATTAAATGATTGTTTGATTCATTGATTTTCGTCAATCGATATGTTTTTCAAACATTTCATTGAATGACTGAAATGAATGAATTGTTTTCAATTCAATTGCTATCAATTGAGACATACAGTCATAAATAGATAGCATATTATTGTTAATTGCATTTTAATTTATTTTATATCAATTCTTATAATAAAATGTTATTTAAAAATATTTCATTGTTTTTGAACTTGAATTCAATGTCTTTTTTAATGATATATTCAATTGATTTTATATGAATTGTTTTGCAATTAATTTCATTATATTATATACATATATGCAATGAATAAACATTTTTCACTATTATTTACACCCTTTGAATAATTATTTTTGTCAATACATATAGAAATTTATAAAAATTGAGACATTTATTCATTTATTTATTAAATGATTTATTGATATTTGAATAAATGTTTTATTAATAATCTTTTAATCGATTGTAAAATTAGTTTTTTATTTATGTTTTATTTCGTATAAAATTTTATTTAATTTTAATATATTAATCAATTTATAATTTTTTTTCAAAACAATTTGTTTTATAAATTTTAAATTATTTCCAATTGTTTTCAAACAAATGATTTGATAAAACAATGACTGAATTAATTTGTAAAAAATGCATTTCATTATACAGTGGAAAAAGATTAGATTTTAAGCTTTTTTTTTATCTCAAATGTTTTGATAAAATATTTATGACTGAAATTCATTAATAATATTGAAGTGAAACGAATGACTTGAATGAGAGGAATGACGAGCAATAATATAGTTAAAAGTGTTGGACATATATTACAGGAGGCGTCAAATATACGGCTTTTGAGACTGAAAGTGTTTGCCGGACATAACTTAGCCAAAAAAGACATCTTCGGCGCCAGTGATCCATACGTTAGGATAGATTTGATCCGAAATGCGGACGAATCGGTCATTGATTCGGTTTACACGAAAACTAAGAAAAAGGTAAATATTTTGACAAAAATGTAAACCATTTTCAAATTGATTGCTTGTTTGGAACAGACTCTGAACCCCAAATGGGACGAAGAATTCATGTTTAGAGTGAATCCCAATAACCATAGACTGCTATTAGAAGTGTTCGACGAAAACCGGTTAACTCGAGACGACTTCCTGGGAATGGTTGAACTGCCTCTTCATAACATACCCACTGAAAGACCCGGTCGTACTATATCTCAAAAGTATTATATTCTGCGTCCGCGAAGGTATCGAATCATCGGTTTGATTGAGATTTTAATTATACCTTTAATGTCGACTCAGTGCCAGATCTAAAGTGAAGGGACATTTACAGCTATATCACGCATACATTCCCTCCGATGAATCCGAAGAGACGCAATCCATTCAAGAGAATGAGGTTTAATAGCACCTGACTATTGATTAGTGAATAAGTTTTCTGACTTCCATTACTGACAGCCCGGTTGGGAAGTGGTTGACGTAGAGAATGGCACTGAAGAACAGGCAGCCCAACCCATAGTCATGCAATCCGTTAGTTCCGACTCGATATCTAGTGTATTGCCGTCGGGTTGGGAGGAAAGGCAGGACGCAAATGGACGGATGTATTTCGTTAACCATATCGCCCGAACCACTCAATGGGATCGACCGACGGAGTGATTATGAGATGATTTGATTGGTTTGAATGAAAATAATTGAAATTGTCTTTTAGCACAACCAGTATTAATGAGGACCAAACCCAACAGCGAAGTCTTGAATCGGCTCAAGAGTTCGGACGTCGGGTTCACATTAGTGTCGACCAAAACGGTGAACAAAATTCAACGAATGATTCAACGAATGATTCGACAAATGATTCGACAAATGAAGTAAGAATTGAATGAATTGTTATTTGAATTAATGAGTCATTAATTGAAACCTACATTGAAATCACATTTTGATTTGAGTCTAAGTTGTAATTGAATTGATTGACCGAAGCTATTAGAATCTCAACGCTTCGTACGGACAGCCATCCGTTCCGACCTCTCATTGAGCACAACTCGGAGGCACTCAGAGGTTCTGATGCACTACTCATGCAATTGATGACTAAGGGGTTCGACAGACAATAGTATATATTTGAAGGGAATTGAATTGAAAATTATTAGCAATGCATTTGATCCCATCTTCTGACCAATCTTCAGACGAACCCCTTTTTCATCAATTCTTTAAATGTTTGCATAGATTTGAATCCAATTCATAGTTTTGTTGCAATTATTCCATTTATTGTTCAAACGCTTGAATATTATGTAAAAAATTGTTTCAAATAATTAGAATTCGCCAAAAATTTCAAAAAATATCGAATTATTTAAGAATTGATTGCATTTTTGTTTGGATGACAGCCCATAGCACCGGCCGGTCCATCCAATTCTCATGACTCCATCGTCGATGGCCTTCAAAGAATGTCAATAACACCTCAAACTAATGACGGTTTACCAAATGGGTGGTCATTACAAGTGGCACCGAATGGAAGAATATTCTTCATTGACCACAACTCGAAGACAACCACTTGGATCGACCCCAGGTCTGGGAAGGCCAGCCCTTCGCCAAATCAAAACAATATTGCAAACAGACCTAAATTCAATGCAGTCGACGATTTGGGTCCCCTTCCGGACGGTTGGGAAGAACGAGTACACACCGACGGAAGGATATTCTTCATCGACCACAGTATGGAATGAGATATCAATGGAATTACATTTAAATGATTTGAATCCAAACAGACAATAGAGTCACTCAATGGGATGACCCGCGCCTTAACAATCCGAATATCGCGGGACCGGCTGTTCCTTATTCTCGTGACTATAAGCGCAAGTATGAGTACCTACAGCTCCGACTCCCCCGACCCTCAAACGTGCCAAACAAGTTCGAGATCAAAGTGAACAGAAATAATATCTTTGAAGACTCTTATCGAACCCTTTCGAGCGTAAGTCGAATCGATTCGCTCAAAACCAAACTGTGGGTCGAATTCGATAACGAAGAGGTACTGGACTACGGGGGGGCGTCCAGGGAGTGGTTCTACCTGATGTCCAAAGAGATGTTTAACCCTTACTATGGTTTGTTCGAATATTCGGCTGCAGACAACTATACCCTTCAAATCAACCCCTTCTCCGGTATGTGCAATGAAGAGCACTTGTCTTACTTCAAGTTCATTGGACGGGTTGCGGGAATGGCTATATTTCATGGTTAGATCCAATCCTTTCTTTGTTGCTATTATTTGAACCCTTAATTTCAGGCAAACTTTTGGAAGCATTTTTCATTCGACCCTTTTATAAGATGATGTTAGGGAAGACCATTCAGCTCAAGGACATGGAGAGCGTCGACACCGAGTACTTCAATTCTCTCAAATGGATCACCGAAAACGATCCCTCGGAACTGGACCTCAGGTTCTCTATCGATGAAGACCTGTTCGGACAGATAGAGCAGAGGGAGTTGAAGCCAAAGGGGGCTAACATTGCAGTCACTCAACACAACAAAAACGAATACATTGAGTGAGTGTTGAATTGAATGCATTTCTATAGAACTAATGTTGAAATGGTGGACAGTCTGGTAATCCAATGGCGATTCGTATCTCGAATATTACCACAAATGGAGGCATTTCTCGAAGGATTCAATGAATTGATTCCTTTAAGTCTAATAAAAGTCTTCGACGAACACGAATTGGAACTATTGATGTGTGGTATCGGAAATGTTGACGTAAAGGACTGGAAGCAAAACACTGTATATAAAGGCAGTTATCATCCAAACCATATCGTCGTCCAATGGTTTTGGAGGGTATGTCAGCGATGGTAACATAATGTGATCCTCAATTGAACCCCTTTCTAATCAGGTGGTGCTCTCATTCAATAACGAAATGCGTTCCCGTCTACTCCAGTTCGTCACCGGCACGTCTCGGGTGCCGATGAATGGCTTCAAAGAGCTCTATGGAAGTAATGGACCCCAACTGTTCACAATCGAGAAGTGGGGAACGCCTCACAATTTGCCCCGTTCTCACACTTGGTATGAATTGAAGGTTAAATGAATTGATTTAACGATAACTGAATTGACGTTTAGTTTCAATCGTTTGGATCTTCCTTCGTATGAAAGCTATCAGGAGTTGAGAGAAAAACTCATTCAAGCCATTGAAGGCTCGGAATCGTTCGGAGGAGTCGATTGAGGCCTCAAATGCCGTTTATATACAATATATTTAAACTTAATATAAATTTATATTACATTTGATTCATGTTTTGAGCAAACATTGTCTCAAACGGAAGTCTCTGTGATTCATAGCAATGGTTATAATTATAGACATTATATTAATCGTGATATCAATTGAAATGTCGAATCAAATCAAATATAACTTCAATTCGTTTTTAACTATCAATTGTAAAAAGTTTAAATCAATTTTAACTCAGATTTTGTAATATATTTGAAATATAATTCAAAATATTATTGATTAAAGTTTTAATAAATCGTTAATTAAATAAATAATTATTGAATTCATTGAAAAGTTTTTATAAAATACATTCAATTCAATGGCATTTCAAACAACCGTTCCTTCGCATTGTCTCCCCCTTTGAGGGAACAGATTCAGAGATGATGGTCAGTACAGAAGACAGTGTTATTACGGTATTGGGAAAGGTATGTCAAGTTGTGAAGTGTTTGCACATTATAGGGAAAGGGATGTTATTATCACATGACATGAATTTGGTTTGAATTGTTTGTGTCATTTCATGTCTTTTTGCCATCAATTGAGTGATTGATAATAATTACAACTCATGTGAAAGTAATGACAAATCAAATCATTTGCAGATTTATTGTCAAATCAATTGATTTGAAGACCAGAAGTGTTTTGATTGGATTGAGTCGAAGAACTCATTTCAAGTTCAAACCAATTCAAGTCAAACAACAAACAGTTGTTATCAATAAAATGCTTAATAAAGACCACAATCTTTTGCTCAAACTTATGGACAATAAGCCCAAAGTCGTGTCAAAGGGATCGCCGACAGGCCAGGGGGTGGACAGCAATAAGGGGGTCGACAATAGAGTGACGACCAAAAGAATGTCTGTTTTGAACAAACACTTAATGCAAACCATTTGTGATGTTCTCTCATCTGAACCAATCGGTGATGACTTCGACGATCTTCGGGTCAGAATAACTCAGGTTTGGTTTCATTGAAGTCATTGTCATTCAAGTGATTGTCATTCAATGGTCTCATCTTTAGGTCAAAGTCAACAAACGATGCGATTCTGCGAACATATATTGGGTCTCAAAACGTGAAGACATAGAAGAAGTGTCGACAATATTGGATCAAATGAAGGGAAGACTTTGTCAACATTTAATGGACAGGAATTTCACCAATTCTTTGCCGTGGATTCAGTTTGTGTTGGACACGAATGAGAACCAAAGCGAAGAAGTGAACAGAATTCTCAACAAATGTGATTTCGGTCCACAGTTTAGACCATTTGATAAGACATTGTTTAAGACACCCTACGAAGTGATGGCCAAACCTATGGATCAGAAGACGAGACACAAATCAAATGAAAAGTTTGAAAACAGCGAAAATGTTTACGAATATTTGAAACTTCAAAGACCAGATGACATGACTTTGGACTGCTTTGGACTTAACTATGAATTGTTGATAAATAATGTTTTGTCGAATTTGCACAAATCTCGAGCACAACACCGAAGCTTCAATGCTGTGGCCGACCCCCTGCCACCCCCTGACTGGTCAAACACTGCCATCATTAAACCCAACACCGAAGACGATTCCTTTTATAACACCGAAGAGAGGATTAAAGCAATGAAAAGATTTTTAGTCGAAAATCGAAAAAAAAGAGAAAAGTTGTCCAGAATTATGAAGAGAAGAGTTATCTTAGAAGAGATGGAAATCAGTTGTCATTTGAACAATGCTTTCGATAACTATGAACTCAATGCCCAACAATTTGACGAAGACTTTGAATCAAATGATGAAACAAACGATAGTTTGAAATGATTTTAATAGTTATTAATAAATAAAACTTTTGTCAAAATATAATAATTGTTATCAAATATCATAAAATAAAACATAAAAATTATAAAAATAAGACTTCAATTGATTTGTGGAAATAACTTATAATCGATTGCCGTTAGATTGGACTCAATAGCAGTCGACAATTTGGTGTTGAAGACATTGAGGTCATCGATGGTCAGGTGCTCTGAATTGGCATATATGAGACTCGACTGAAAGTTTTCAACTTTGAAATTACAATTCGTTTCCATTTCTATTAACTTATTCTTCAAACAAATGATTTCAAAACTTAGTTTCATTTGTCCAGACTTTGGAAACTTTGTTCCAATGATCCAAAACAGTCCGATGTCTTCATATCTCAATTGTCCAAACGTGACGTTAGAGCGAATAGGAGTCAAACAACTGATGTCTGAACTGTGTTTGAAGTGAACGTTGAAGTAATTGAATCTCATTTGAGTCGAGTTTTTCAATTCAAGCATTAAATCGATTTTATATAAATTTTTTTGACTTTTTGAACCATTTATTTGATAAGTGAAGGAAAGGAATGTCTTCATCGGAACGGTAGTTGAGCTGCAATTATAGTGGATTACATGCAAAGGATTTAATTGAAGCGCAGGTCGTATTTGAATGTCTGAACCATTTTTAAGACAATTTGGGGGTAAAACCAATTGAATTGATTCACTGTTTCTCAACTTGACATTCAATAGACAATTGTCTCCTATTTGTGTCAAACCGTTTGAATGATCTGTACTTATAGTTCCAAAAATCAATTCTTTGTCTTTGTTTCTCGAAATCAATTCATTGATAACTACTTTCAAGCAATCATTTTGTGAATTGCCATCAGTTTTGACAACTCTTTTGCTTCCGATTCTATTCAGTGGTTCAAACTTCTGGTGAACTAAAGTACCGAACGGTGCCATCGATGTCAAGAACCATTCAATCCATGAAAGTCCCTAAAAGTAGACAACAATTCAATCAATGAATTCAAAGACAATCAAATTTGAAATACTTTTTCAAATGTGAAAAAACGTGAAATCATTTGCAATGAACTAAAACACAAAGCAATGGACTTTTGGTCCATTAAATCGTTTGATTGATATTCACATAAAGGGTGACAACAGAAGAGAAGACCGTTTTGTTCGACCACAAGAATAGGCCATAACTTTGTCTTTTTGTACTTCAACTCAATTACAGGCAATTGATTGCCGACTAAACAGTCAAAGTCTTCGTCAAAATTGTCGCAATTGATGGCCAAAGAAGTGAATAAACAACTAATTAACTCATCATCGCTTGTGATGTGAATCTGTGGTAAACCAAGTCTTTGAGACCTCTTCTCGACGTTTGGGAATCGACGCAAATATAAGACTTTCCGCAAATTCATGGAAACGATCCATAGATAACGAAAAGACATCTCTTGAATTACATCCACTTTTTAGATCAATAAATGATTTGTCAATGAATGACATCAAAGATCAAACGAAATGATAAGACATTAAAAAGTTTTAAAATCATTTAAATATAATTTGAATGAAAAATGTTTTCATTGTTTTGATCATTGCTTTCAAACGTCAGTCATATGTTTGACGTCAGTTGTGATCACATGTGTTTCGCATGTATTGAACGAAAGTTCACTTTTGTTGACATTTGTTGCAATTTATTGAAATTATTTTTGAATCCAATGTCTGTTAAAACAAAAAAACGCTATTTTAATGACAGTCTGTTGTCTTCTTCTGGATCTAAGTCCATGCAGAACAATAAAGACAATTGTTGTGATGAAAAGCATTGCAACAAAAGACAGAAACGACTGAAATATCCGGTCATTTATGGCGATTCCAACCTTTACTCACGGATTAAAGAGGTATTGATGTCTTTGTGACCATTAGATGTCTTCACCGATACTAATGATTGTCTTTATTAGCAATTGATGTCAAATGACATCTCTGATGAACAATCAATCGTTGATTATCTGCAGAACTCTTTTCCTGAATACAAGCGTAAGAAGAAATCAGTTTTGAAGAGATCTGTGGCTAAAGGTTTGGCACTAATTAGTGAAGATTTAAGCGATGAAAGCAATGATGACTCTTTGAACGACAACTCTTTGGATCCCATAATTGATCCGAAATTTAATGATAATAAGAATTGTTTAAATAATTCGTTAAATAATTTATATTCAAATGAAGTCAAGAAAACTGTTCCCAAATTTGATGACAATTCAGATAACGATAATTCGACACAAAATAGGATTCAATCGAAGAGTGAAATGATATCAAACACAACAAAGGGTCGAAAGAAGTCTGAATCCGAGGTCAACCTCAAAGCCGATCGCAATATCGAGTCTTTGCTCTCAAAACAAATCCAATTAAAAAATCGTTATTTGATTGAACCGAAGCTTACTTTTGAAGACTTCGGTGGTATTACTGAAACTGTTGGACAGATAAAGAAGTTGTTGTTTCATTTACGACATCCCACTCTCTATACATCCATTGGTGTCGACCCTCCGCGAGGTTTTCTTCTTCACGGCCCGCCCGGAGTCGGAAAGACAGCTATCGTTGAAGCGATTGCTAATGATCTGAAGATACCATTCCTTAAATGTGGTGCAACTGAATTAGTGGCCGGAATTTCAGGTGAAAGTGAGGGTAAAATCAGAGAACTCTTCGATTTGGCGAAAGGTATGAAACCATGCATTCTCTTCATCGACGAAATCGATTCAATTACTCCTAAACGAGAAAATGCTTCCAAAGAAATGGAGCGAAGAATTGTCACCCAATTGTTGACATCTTTGGACAGTTTAGGTACCAGTGATTCGGAAGGAGTTATGGTTATCGGAGCGACTAATAGACCCGATGCTATCGATCCGGCGTTGAGACGCGCCGGACGTTTTGATAGAGAAATTAGTTTAGGAATTCCTGACAAAAAGGCGAGAAAAGACATTTTGAGAGTTCTTTGCAATAGAGTTAAGTTAATCGAAAACTTTGATCTCGAATCACTGGCCCATAAAACGCCCGGTTATGTCGGCGCTGACCTCAAAAGCTTGGTCAGAGAGTCAGCCGTCAATGCTTTGGAACGAATTCTATTGGACCACAAAATAGATATAAACTCTTATATCGATTTAAAGCAATTGAATGTCGAAGAAATCACTTCATTGTTGGCAATAGATATGAATGACTTCGACTGTGCTTTGAAACAGATTCAGCCCTCGTCTAAACGAGAAGGCTTTGCGACTGTGCCGGACGTGACCTGGAATGATGTCGGGGCTCTTAACTCGATTCGACAAGAACTGCAATTATCTATATTAGCACCGGTTAAGTACGAACAGGACGTCAAGCTGTTAGGTCTGACCACATCTGTGGGTATCCTCCTGTGCGGACCCCCGGGTTGTGGCAAAACACTGTTAGCCAAAGCTATTGCCAATGAATCCGGAATTAACTTTATATCAGTAAAAGGACCCGAATTGTTGAATATGTACGTCGGCGAGAGTGAGCGCGCCGTTAGGTCTGTCTTCAGTAGGGCTCGTAATTCGAGGCCTTGTGTTGTCTTCTTCGATGAAATCGATTCTCTTTGTCCTAAAAGAAATGATTCCGAAGTAATGAACAAAACATTTGACTATTAATTGAATATTAATTTATTTGTCATTAAAGTCATCGAACGCTTCTTCACGGGTTGTCAACCAGTTGTTGACGGAAATGGATGGCTTGGAGTCAAGGAATTGTTTTCTATTAGCGGCCACTAATAGGCCGGACATAATCGATCCGGCAATCCTAAGGCCGGGCAGGTTTGACAAAATACTTTATGTTGGCTTTCCTACAAAAGAGGACAGATTTGAAATCCTGAAGACTTTAAGTAAAGTAAGACTTGATTTGAATTACTTTAAAACTTTTGTTTCAATTGTTTTGCATTTACTCAAAGAATGGAACAAAACCTCCGTTTAGTTCAGACGTCAACTTGAGATCAGTTGCAGACGACCCGAGGCTGGAAGGTATGACAGGCGCGGACTTGCATTCATTGCTACGCGAATCGAGTCTTATAGCTCTTAAGCAAAGAATATCAGGAGATATAAAAGCCGAAGAACCGATTGTTGTCAACTCATCTCATTTTGAAGTTGCCTTAAATAAGATCAAACCATCGGTTGATGAAAACGAACGAAAACACTACCAAAAAATGTGTTCAAATCAACTATTTTTTTAGTATTTTTTATTTGTTTTTTATTAAATGAATGATAAAATTGTGAACAAAAAGATTAATACAATTAAAACATCAAAAGAATATTTGAATAAAAAATGAAAATTATTTTAATCAAAAGGACTCGAAGTTATGAGAAGTGTTTCGCTGTCATAACCATTCCTACTCTCAGTCCTCACCCAATCGTTGTCTCGTTTTGACTAATGAATCAAAAAATACATTAATCTCGAAATCAATCATTAATTTTGGAAAGAATTAATACTTCGAAACTTTTGTTGAGCGCAGGGATCAATAGGTCTTCGTCTGACATCTCAGAGTCATCGCTAATGACATTCTTTGTCTTATTTTTGGATTTAAAAATTTTTCTCTTATGTCTCAACACATCCAAAGAACTGCAATCATCTTCAGATGAAACCAATTCTTCAACTTTTTTTAATTTTTTCTTTTGATCGAAATTTTTATTATTTTTATCTTTTAATTGAATTAAAGGTTTTCTTCGATGGACTTCATGTCCACTTCCAAGTGATTCGATCTCTGATTCAGAGGAAAGTTTTGATATTGTCTTAAAATCTTGTTTTCCATCATTTTTGTCATTGATCTTAAAATCCGATAAACGAATGATTTGATCGAATCTATCGTTGGTTGGGATTCGAGAACTGTATGTAATCTTGGATTTATTCACTCTTAAGTTCTGACTTTGTGTTGGATTCGCTTCCAATACACGACTCTTATTATCATAAGTTCGCTTCAAATCACCATTTCTTCTCCGAAGACAACTTTCATCAACAGTTCCATTGATTGAAGTCTTCGAGGAATCAAAATAGACTTCCGTTTCATTGTTTTTATCTTCGATGACATCAACGGATGTCTCACAAGAGGGCCAATCATTCGTAGCAACTGTTACTGTCGTTGTCTTATGGTTGGACTCAATAGGAGTGTTCACATCGAATGAGACATCGATTGTGTCCACACTTTTGTCATCGACTGTTGTTTTGATTGAATCATCGATGACTTCATTAATGGTGTCATTGAATTGAAGGCAAGATTTGCTTCTGTCAGTCGAGACATCGAAGACGACAACCTCTTCAGCGTTAGTTATACTCGACCTTTGATTGTCTTTTTCAAACAAATCGACGGCTTCTTTGAATGCAATGATAATCTCCGAGACATAGGTCTGAGATCTTAAGGATCTTTTGGTTATCTTTTCGTTACAAAGAGGACAACGACAACAATCACCACTCGAAGACTCAATCGCTTTGTTGATACAAATACCACAAAATCGATGAACACATCGAGTCATCATTGGATCAGTCATTAGATTAAGACTTTGGTTCAAAAGTAATAATTACTGAAAAATGGACTCAAAGACAAAATACTGACCAAATGGGACACTGGAAGTGTTTCATCAGTCTTAACATCTCTTTGCGCACCTCTTCTTCGATTTCGGACAACATTTTCGGTGATATTTGACTTAAAGACAATTTGATTTCAAAACAGTCTTTGAGTGAAAAAAGCGCTAAAACTGAACAAAACGACTCTTTTTTGTGCGCAAACTCTTTGTATTCATTCATAAACAACATTACGTTTTTTGATGTTTTTGTTGACATTTATTAGGATTTGATTTAAAGTAATTTTATGGCAAATATTGGCAGCCAAAAGATTTTCATACCGAAACCCCCTGATAAGGGGAGCTTTCCGTTGGATCACGACTCAGAGTGTAAGGCATTTATGATCTCATACCTCAAGTGTCTGAATGCCAACGATTGCGACAACACTTCCTGTCGTCCTTTTGCTAAAGACTACCTCAAGTGCCGAATGGACAAGGATTTGATGGCCAAAGAGGACTGGAATGTATTGGGCTTTAAAGACAATCCAATTGTCACTCCAAATGCTAACAATAGTCACTCCAAATGAGTTCTTCAGACGACATGACGTTACCTTTTGGACAATTGTCTCATTTATCTCATAATCAGTTGTTTTGTTTAATCGATGAAAACATTGAGTCTTTGATAAAAAGTGATAACTTTTTGAGTCGTTTGCCGACAGACATAACCACCGATGAGTTGGACGATATGACCGGCCATTATTTGGGCCAATCTTTGTCCTTAACTGTCAAACAAGACAACAATTCATCGTTTGAAGTGATTGTCGACAAAGACTCAAATGTGAAACAACTCATGAAATCAATTGAAAAATACTTTTCATTTCATCGCAAACGAAATAAAGTGAATCTTAAGCGTCGGATCAAATGGTCGTCCGTTTGGGGTACGCACTGTCTTGTGTTTGACGGACACAAACTTAATGACCAATTGATCCGAATTAAAGATTTAGGAATTGGTAACAAAAGTGTTATTAGTTTTGTTGACAAAAGTGTTGACAATTAGTTTGTATTGATTTGTATTCATTAATAAAATATTAATTGTTTTTAATTTCTTATCAATTGTTTTTAAACCCTTTTGTCCATTGATTTTCAATACGAACTCTATTAGAAGTGTCTCTAAAGACATACCTCTTAAGACATACCTCTTAAGACATACCTCTTAAGACATACCTCTTATGTCTGTCTTAAATTGCATTGAAAGTGATTTTATATCTTTTTGACTCACAATCAAAATATGTATTAATTTTGTATTAAATAATGTTTTTAAACTCTTATGATATTTGCAGTGCTTTTAACTATCTTAAAGTCCACCACAAACTAAACCCCCTTTCGATTGAGATGTTATCCCAATGTCTACTACTATAAGGCCTGTTGTCGTCCGGACAGTGAATGTGAATGAATATAATAATTAAATCCTTTTTAATTGATTCAAATATAGTTAAAATGTGTTTGTATTTCACTGTAATTCAAAGCCTTATCTTTGAGCCAATAATTCTTTACCATTCGTTGAAGTCTTGAAGTGTTGTTATCATTGAATTATTATTCATATAAAACATAATTCTTTGTCATATATGAGAACAGAATAATTATAGGAATAAAATATTAATGAAATTATTGACTAAAAGTTATAAAACAGAAAATAGAGTAATATATTAAATGTTGTAAATATAGTAAATATTGTAATATATTTATTTGAATAGAAATTCATTTCTTTTTTAAGTCATAAAACACTTTATAAATTATTTTGTTTTATATACTCTTTATTCCAAACAATCTTATGATTAAATTTGCTTTTGTTTCGGAAAACTTTGAAAGTCCAAAAATATTACCTTTAATTCATTGGATTTGAATTGAATTTGAATTGAATTATTTGTTATATAAGAAGTCTAGTGAACACCTGAGGACATTCTCTACCTTTCCCTTTGCTACTTCTTATTCAAATCGTTACCTAAAATGTTTGACTATTTTTTTTGTTAATCAATATTTGTTTTGTTCAATATTAAGACAAAAAACATTCACAAATCATATCGAATTAAATGTTATTTTGTTTCAAAAATTTCACTAAACATTAAATATTTAATTTATGAAAATCTCAAACAATGTCAGAACAAAAAAAGACAATTAAATTCAGACAATTGTTTTATTCTTTGAATACAACCAAAACTGTGATAAACTTTTATAACACAGATTTTCTGTAAATACCAATTGAAAAGATTTTATTACTATTAATAAAATCGTTGAAATATTAAGACTTATATTAAATTTCAATAAAATTCTCAAAAAATCATTATTTAAGTGCAAATGTTTGCAGAGATTAACGAAAAAATATTTCAAATTCTCAATACATTAGCAAATATAGTGAGTTTGTTACGAAAATCGATAATTCATTTTGTAGTCAACTATTTATTTGCAAATTCTTCACTTCAAACGTGTCGTAACGACACTGTCGTTCCGTTCACTCCAAGAACAATATAAAGACAAATATTTTCTTATAATTACATTGAAATAGAGTTTGATTTTAATATGAAATAATAATTATTTTTATACCAAAGTGAATGTGTTTTCAGAATAGGATAAAAATGAAGTTTTTATTATGCATTCAATTGTGAAATATTTGTCGATTGAAAGACAAAACGAGAAAATGTTGAATAATATGATTAAAGGAATAAAATCCAAAACTTTATATTGAATTCAAATATAGCTATTGATTAAGGAATAAATGAAAGCAACGAAAAAACGACTTTATATCAAATCCAGATTCACGTACTGAAAGCCGAGAGACTTGTCAGGGATTCGGTTTCAACTGAGGGCTCTTATTCTACCGTTCCTCCGTTCCTCCTCTCGTCTTAATTAACATTTTTTTGTTTCTAAAAATAAAACTCAATTTTTATTAGTAATTGATTTAATAAATAAGTAAAACAACACAAATTGAAAACTGATATTCAATTGAATCAATGGATTTGTATCTAATGAGAGAAATCGGATCCAAAGAATGTATGAATAAATGCAAACAATTTCTCAGAAAGACATACAAGTGCTGAGGAATAGGCGTTAATAGTTATCTCAAAATTGTCTTCACTAGTGATAAAAACATATCAAATCACAACAAAATATAACAAAATTTCATTACAGACTTATATACGAAACTTTGAATTCATTTCTATTGTAATAATTCATAAATAAATGGCAAAAATCTTCGAAACGATTGAAGAATTTGTTTAATATTTTTTATGATAAATAATTTGATTATATTTTACTGTATATAAGAGACAGACGTAAAACAAACATTAAATAAAGTTTTATTTTATTAAACATTAAATTATTCTGAGATAAAGAGAGAAATAGTTGTCAAGAATTCATGTTTTATTTGAAATTAATTCAGAAAAATATCTTATTTAAGAAGTTTTTATGTCTTCTTAAGGCTTATGTAAAATAAAATACAACTAAAGCTTATTTGAAGTAAAATAAGACTAAATTACAATCATTTGAAATATTATAATAAAATTATTATTGAATTCAAAGAATTTAATTCAATTATTGCAATAAATCATAAATACATTGCTTTTGAAGGCATTAAAGCAAACAAATGAAGAGATTTTCAAAACATTATTATTTATGAATTCATTAAATGGTTTGTTATTTGGGTTTTGAATTGTTTGAAAGAAGTCTGAATTCGTATCAAAATGTCGTGGATTATAGGATAACATGTCCTCAATTGGACTGAAAGACATTGAAGACAACTGTAAATGTGGTTCAATTTGTTTACTGAATACAAGACATTGGATCTGACGATAGTGTCGGCCATCCATTGGCCATAAGCTCTGCTTTCAATCATATTCTTCGGGTCTTTTGTCAACCAATTATCTAATATTGTTTGCAAACATTCAATGACATAATATATGGACTCGAAGTCCAAACACTGATTGTCTTCTCGAAGACTTGACAACACTTTCATCAGTTTTAAGACAATTAGTTCAAACAAATCAATGTTTCGTCGATTGATATCTGAGTCAAACATCAATGAACTGATGGCTAAACTTCTTCTCGCAATCAAATCAAAGCCATTTAAACCATTTTTGGCAAACATTTCATCCAAACATCGACTGAAAAATTGGTTAATATTTTGTTTAATAATGTCTTCAATTGTTTTGTTTTGTTTACTCAAAAGCTTTGATATCTTTTGCAAACACTTCTCGACAATCGAGTCGTCTATCAATGGATTGAGACTTTCATTGAACACATAATCAATGGTTTCATTGAAATGAAGATATATTTTGTTCTTCTCGAAGACATTTATCTTATATTCAATTGATTTCACAATTGATGGCAAATGAAAACACTTTTTTGAATACAAATCAAATGTTTTGAGTCTTTCGTCAAAAACTTTGTCATCCATTCGTTGATTCAATTGATTTCAAACCAAACGAAACTCAAAACAAATCACAAAACAAAATACAAATCAAAACAAATCAAATGTTTTGCAAATATTAAAAAATATTTTAAAACAATTAAATTGTGTTTAATTTCAATGAAAATCACACTTCGATTGGCTTTGAGCTGAGCCGAGGGATGGGCTCAAAGGGAGGGCAAATAATTGGTTCTTTGGTTCAAAAATATTGAATTTAATGTAAAATATATACAAAACAAATTAATTGCATTTCATTTGAAAAATTGTGTCAAAGAGTCTTAAAGTACTTTTTGTGGATTTGCTTCACATAAATAATACCAAACCTTAGACTTGTTTAACTAAAACCAGAATTTTTATTATTATTTATAAATCTTTTTATTGTCTTTTGTTTGGTTTTATTGAGTTTTGAATGAATGACATCTTATCTAAACTGTGGTCTCAGACAACAGTCACCACCAATGTTACCAAACCTTATTGTCCATCAAATGTCATTTAATTAAAGCGATTCCACAAAAGAAATAATGAAAAGAATTTCTGATTTCTCTCTCTTTTCATAAAAATTAAAAGGAATTTGAAGTGAAAAATAAAATCAATAAAAATTTTGATTTTTTTTTTCATTTCTTTCATCAAATTTTATATAAATAAATAAATTGGACTTAATTTGAGAAACACATCAATCGATATCATTGTGTGTTATGATTGAAATAAAGTTATTTCTAATCATTTGAGACTTCATTCAAATGTTATATACTGTATTAGTAACTGCTTTGACAACACTTACTCGCATTCTATGAATAAAGCAAAAACTCTTTCAATGCTTTC
>JAQIXR010000873.1:0-18269 GCA_034700825.1 Quadroppia sp. Gr-Ori-00064 | reverse complement strand
AGCGGGTGCTCACATGCGCTCGACATGTGTATGACTGTCCTGTGCGAGGAGGGCTCGAACATACTGTTGCCGAGGCCAGGCTTCTCACTCTATAAAACACTGGCGCCTGTGATAGGGGTTGAGATCAGATATTATGATTTACTGCCCGACAATGAATGGCAAATAGATTTAGAGCACTTGGAGTCAGTAGTCGACGACAACACCTCTGCCATACTATTCAACAATCCGTCCAATCCTTGCGGTTCGGTATACAGTGCCCAACATATACGCGAGTTCTTGGCTGTGGCCGAAGCTCATAACATACCGGTGATCGCCGACGAGATATATGAGGACATCGTATTCCCTGGCCATCAGTTCTATCCGTGTGCGTCGTTTGAGCCGTCAGTACCGGTGCTCACATGCGGTGGTATTAGTAAAAAGTTTTTGGCCCCGGGCTGGAGGTTGGGTTGGATTCTCATACACGACAAAAACGCAAACTTCGGTTACAAGATTAGGAACGGCATTAACGCACTGTCCCAGCGTCTCGTTGGCCCCAATAGCATAGCACAGGGAGCACTGGCACAGATACTGTTTACGACGCCCAAACAATTCTTCGAGAACTCAATCAACCACTTGTATGCAAACGGACAGTTAGCTTGCGATGGCTTCTCACGCATACCAGGCCTGCGCCCAATCAAACCAAACGGTGCCATGTATTTGATGATAGCTATAGACATGAAATGCTTTCCACGCTTTGAATCGGACGTTGAGTTTGCGGAGGCGCTGGCAAAAGACGAGGCACTGGTGTGTCTGCCCGGCTATTGTTTCGCATATCCCGGTTATGTGCGAATCGTGCTGTCGGTGCCCACGAAGTTGATGGTGACGGCCATCGAACGAATGCGAGAATTTTGTGGCAAATATTACATCAAATGTTAGGCAAAAATGTCTTTGAATTATAGCTAATGAAAAATGAGTTTTAAATTAAAACTTTTTATTTATTTGTTTTTAATTTTATTTTTTTATCATTAATTCAATTAATTTTTCAAACATTTCAAACAATTATAGAAAACATTGTAAAACACGTTCTCATAGAAAGTGTCAGACAATAGAATTCAGTGTTTATTATAATTTTATTTTTATTTTAGAGTTTATAAAATATTAAAAATAAATTTCATTTTTTATATAATAAATTCTTTGCTCAAAACTTCACTTAAAGTCAAACACATAAATAACATATAATTCTTGAATAAAAATTTGATTTTCTTTTCAAAAAAGTTATATTGAATTCAATGCGAATTATTTATCAAAACCATTTCATGTCTTCACGCCATAGGTATTGGAGTTCAGTTCCGACAAAATATTCCTCAACTTTTGCATCAATTAAATCGCTCTCATCTTTGGTCAGATGTGAGCGCCAGTCGCCGACAATGCCTTTCCTTATATGGCGATCGTTTTTATCTCCATCGATCGCCATATTCCCGATCGTCGAGTATTTCAGAACTCGTTTGAGAATCTCTTCGTTATTGTCACACAATTTCCTAACATATGTTTCGCCCAAAAAGTCTGCAATTTTAAGCACCGCTTCCTTTGGATTGCGTTTCATTTGTTCGTAAACTAAATACAGAATATTCTCGTCGTTTCTGTGGCCCCAATAATCTCGAACATGTGTGAAATAATTTCCATATACCTGTCCTGCAATCCAGTCATTAAAGAACTGATGAAAGTCTGATATGACGTCCACTCCCTTATTAGCCCTTAAGAGATAATAAAACGAAACGACAGTGTCTTTAGGATTACGAAAGACGAGCACATATTTCGCCGCCTTATTCTTCGGCAACAAATCGTACGCCAAATGTGTTTTTATTAAAGGCTTCCACACTGTATCCACCCCTGAATACTCAAGCCAAGTAGAACCAGGGTAATAGTTGACAGCGATTTCTTGAACGCCGTCATTGAATATCAAATAAATCATGTGTTGAGTCCAAGTCGTACCACATTTAGGGTATGAGACGACAAACAAGTCGTCGTCCAATGGCTTATAATTGAGCGCATAGTTAACCGACTCTTCCGTACAGAAAGTCGAGTATTGGTTGCCATTGATTTCGATAAAATATTTGGTTTTTGTTTCACTCATTCTTTTGGTTCATAAAAATCACATAAAATTTGTATTTCTCAAAAAAGGGTTTATTTTATTAAAGTATTTAATTTTTATATATTTTTATGTTTGCTATCAATAGATATTTCACTGAAATATATACTAAAAAATTAGATAAAAATCAAATAAAAATAAAAACTAAAACGAGATTTAAATTCATGTCAAAGCGATTGGTATTAAAACTAATAACAAAATATTTATATATGTATTGAAAAAATATTTGTTTGCATATAAAGTACAGATAAATAATTAGATCTTCAAAGTTGAGAAAAATACTTTCATTGGTCATTCTCAAGGACAAAAAAGTCAATTTATATCATATTTTAATATAAATATATATAGAATTTTGGCGTCTATTCAATGACTCTAATGATTGCCTGTTTATACAAATTATGTTATTTTAATGCAATAAAATGGTCCAAAAAAGAGGTTATGGTTTAAAAAATTTATATAACTTTTAAATATCGAAAAAAATCATTTATTAAAACAAAGTTCAAGTTTTAAAGAGAAAAACATTATTCACTACAACTTCTGTGAACAAAAAAAAATGTATTCATTTTAGCCGTAATTTAATGTTTAAAGAAATAAACGCAAAAATATTTATTACAATTGATATGAAAAACATTAGAATTAGATTCAAATGCAAATCATTTTCATTGAAACCATAATAACTGATAACATCGAGACCTGTATTCATGCAAACGATATCGCCTTTTGTGGCGTTTTGTGAACGATTGCATTCAATGTAATCAAAGTCCTTCCACTGGTTTATAATATACGATTCATAGCCGTAGTGATACCATGAGATATATTTGATCCAGATCAACCATTCTGGATATGTTCTGTCAAATATGTACACAATTTCATTGAATATTATAAAAATTCTTACAAAAAAAAATCATTTCAAATGATAACAAAAATGTTTTTATACTTAGTATTGAGTAAAAAACCGCCGAAATTTTGGAATATTATTGCCACCATTTGAAAGGAAATGGATGCGATCATTAGGTTACTGCTGGCACTTGATATCAAATATGCTGTGGAGATAAAGAAGCAAGGTTCATTAGCAAATGATGAATTGGTATAACATTCTATGCCATACCCACAGCTATGCAGTGATTCGACGCCAAAATACTGATCAAAAAGGACATAAAATATTGTGAAGCACTTGGATGTAAGCCCACCATAAAGTATACGATACTAACGAACACAAATGGTGTGATTATGAATAGCGGCAACTGTTTTGTGAAGTGATTGTGTTATTTAAGGAATATTTAACAGAATATTCTGTTATATATTATGATAACCTGAATGAGTGCTTTCGATATATAAAAAGCGGACAAACCGTATAAACGGCTGTTATATTCACGCATTACGTATGGAATTTCGTTACAGAATTCCTGTATTAAATCAGAGAAAATTTTTCTTATAAAATAAAAATTAGTTTATTTTTGAGAAACACAATCTCACCTTCAATGCACTCAACCCGTTCGTGAATGTGACCTGGAACAATAGTAAAAACAACAAACCATTTAAGTTGGAGACACCCTTTTGATCCATATTCTGCTTCCAATATATGAATCCTAAAAACAATGACATTATCTGTAATTAAAAAAAAATTTTAAAAATTATTTTTACATATATTATAACAAAAATAATTTTACAATCGTTTGAATAGCAGTCAAACGAAGAAATGCCTTATTCCGGACCAGTTGAATATATGAGCGCCACAATAGGGCCCACATCTGTAGCCCGAAGTTGGCCTTATAATCGTGTATTAGATCTGAACAGAAATTGTGGCACAGATTCTGTAAATAAGTATTTTTTTTAACATTCGCAAAATTTGAAACATTCTGTGAATTGAAATCATTTTGTTGTTCACAACACAACGAATGTGAGAATTGATCACAAATTTCCTGAAAAATGAATTTAAAAAAAATCACAAACAAATTGAAATCAAAAAACTTGTCAATAATTACATTAATTCTTATTTTACATTCAAATTCTTCTCCTATAATAACAGCTGTGAATTGAACACAATGTTAGCATTGGTTATAAATATTGAATGACATGTCGATTATATACCCAATCGTTCGATAAAAAAATCAGATTTAAATATATTTTTCGGACAATTCTGTCAAACAATTATTAAAGTAATTGTCAATACAATTGTGATTACATTGCATTACATTACATACCATTCCTATTGAATTGAAGAACTCTTCCGCAGACGCTTTGATAGCAAAATCATTAAAAATAAAATCAATTATTTTTTGCTAATAAAAGTATCTCAAAATAATAATATATACCACTCTTTCCCATAAAAGCTACCCTTCCGTCTGCCATAAGCAATAACTCCTCGAATAGTTCAAATAATTGAGACGAGGGCTGATGTATAGTAAATATGACTGTCCGTCCATCGTTAGCCATAGCCTTCATTACTTCGACAATGTTTTTGGCCATAAATGAGTCCAAACCACTCGTCGGCTCATCGCTAATGACAGAGAAATATATGTCTCTCAAACAGCAAGTCATGTATGCCTTACCAAAACATTATAGCCGGGTCAGTTAAACTCTGGTGATTTGAAAATTAATTCAATCAAAATACAATTGTCGCATAACATGACTGACCTCAGTAGCGAATGACAGCCTCTTCGCCTCTCCACCAGAAATGCCATTTATTGTCAATTGACTTCCAATGACAGTATCCATACATTTGGCTAAACTGTACTGAAATATTCAGGGATAAAATGAGAGAAAACAATACAAAACAATTCACAAATTAAATATATTTTACAGAATATTCTATACTTTCTCCAGAATTTCATTCATTCGAGCATTCCTTTGGTCTTTGTTCAACTTTGACCCCAATCTCAATAATATCTGTGAAAATATTTTCTAAATTAAATAACAACAAAATATAACCCTTTTTTCAAGTTAATGAAACCTGAAACATGAGATGTTCCCGAACAGTGATGTTCGCTATGAAGAGGTCCTTCTGTTGGACATAAGCGGAGACGGACTTAATATCACATTCATTGGCTGTCTTTCCGTTTAATTTTATGCCCCCTTTGATTGAAAACATGTTTGCATTCCTAGCCGTCAGTGTATTCAATAGAGTTGTTTTGCCGGCGCCGCTGAAAATATTCAGGGGGTTTTTCATCTAAAATTACATGCTTTTAAAATTACATGCTTACATACCTCGAACCCATTATCGCCAAGAGTTGACCCGCTTTTACTTCACCCGAAACTATAAAAAATGAATTCAAATGAAAAAAAAATATTTTTTTTTCGTTTGTAAAAACCATTTTTAATAATATCTTTTCGTTGGAAATCCTTTCGACAAAAACCAAACAAACTTATCGGTCGTTTTGTTCGCACCGTTATGTTATGCCAGGAAATGGACGTCGGCTTAAAAGTGGACTTATTGTCGAAAACATTTACAACACAATTGTTGTCCATTTAATCGAAAATATATTCTTTAATAAAATATTATTTATATTCAATAAAACAGTTATTAATTAATGATTTCAATAGTGATTGTTAAGTGAATTCTGAACTAAAAATCATTGAAATAATAGCCAAGGTGAATGTGCATGCTCATCCAATACGACATCGAATTGCACATTCCCTACACCTATACCAGAAAGGAATGGGTTTTATTATTTTCATTGTCATTGATGTTAAAAACAGAACCACTAAAAGGAATGGCATTTTTGTTAACGCTTGGGTTACAACTTTTCGTTATGAACCGCAATATTGATATTGATTGCTATAAAAAGTGTTTAAATAATTATAATGAAAACCAATTTTGGGTCAAAAATAAATTTTGAATTATTTTTATAGAATATTATGATATACAATCGCACCGTTTGTTATCCCCCGTCTCCACAGCCACCGCCATCTCAGCGGATCTTTGTATACAGTCTGGTATTGCAAACATCTCTTGAGGCACACACCCTATGAGGGTATGGATCTCCCGAAGGAGACACTGGAGCCATGCCATCAGTGTTTGCGTACTGACTGCAACGGTTGTCTGGGGTTCAGAGCCGAAGCTTTTACGGATAAACAGCACTTTGAGTACTATTCGTCAAATAGAGTTTAATTTTCAATCTCTATAAACACTAACAATTGCATTGAATATCGTTATTACAGTTCGTTCAAAAAGAGCCAAAAATCTACAAAATATTAATGTTTGTCAAACACTTGAATTAAAACTTTTAAATTATTTTGAAACACTTTTCATACCATTGATTATCGAAATTACAGTTCGTAATATTTTTGAAATAGTTTTCTCTACTGTAGTTTGACGAACTGTAATATTTATATTCAATTCTATTAAAATTGTTTAAATGTATTTTCAAAGTCAGACAAATAGTACTTCAAATGCTGTTTATCCATAAAAGCTTCGGCTCTGAACCCCAGACAACCGTTGCAGTCAGTACACAGAGATTGAGACCGTGTCATAGAAACTATTCGGCTCATTGAAACCTCTGCAAAACCAGACTGTATACGAAGATCCGCTAATGCGGTGGCTGTGGAGACGGGGGATAACAAACGGTGCGATAGTATGAAAGTAAGGCATAAGTGCCTGAGTCTCACAGTCTAATGAAAAAATAAAAAGAAATTTTTTCAATCAAATGAATTGAATAAAATTCTGTGTCGAGTGAATTCTGAACACAAACAGAATTTTTTTATAAGTTATTATTGAATAGAAATACTTTTTTTAGAGAAAATGCAATTTAAAAAAATTTTGAACCGATTCTGAAATCAATAGAATTTTTATTGTTAATTTTGGTACACCACCAAGGTTGAATATATAATATTTTTCATGTTTAAAAATATACTAAATATTTGTTTATATAAAAATATGAATTTTCAAATTTTTCTGTCTTTGATCTTCACTTTAAACTCTCGACAATCCTCTCAATGATGACATCCGTACTCAAAGTGCATGTCTTCTGATAGTCGACACTCTGGACAGCGATCTTATCGTCAAATTCCTATATATAGACAAATATAAACAATAAAATTTTTATAAAAATTATTTACAAAAAAAATTCAACGAAAAAATAATAAAAATTCATTCAAACAAAAAAAACAGAATTTCAATTCAATATACCTTTCCCTCAGGCAACAGATACAGTTCCCGTGCCTTATCCAAATGATCATCATGGTCATCTACTAAGCTGAAGTCGAACGGCTTTATAAACATCAATTTGCCAGTATATTTGGCCCACTTCTTGGCCAACCTGTGCTTCAGGCGATCGCTATATCTATGCCTTTTAGCAAATCTATAGTCAGACAACATATGAGCCCTTTTGATGATAAGGTGCGATATCTCATCCAAATCGGTGGCCACCAAACCCTTACCCGCGAAATCCCTCAGCTCTGACGTCATCTTATTAATCTTGGCCTTCAGGTCGGGCTCGCACTTCATATCCCTGGCCAACTTGGCCAGGAAGGACTCGGGCACGTCCTGCGACAGTGCGCTAAACATGAACTCCAGTATGAATTCGTCGCTCACGAACTCATCCCGGAATCGGCAGTCGTTCAGTATGTCGACGATGACGGCCTTACGGGCGCGCCCTTTCGCCAGTGCCTTCGCGCACACGACGGCACCCTCAAAGTAGCCCACAATATCGCAGTCGCCATTGGGTGCTAATGTCGACAACAGATGCAAATAGTATTTCATGAGCTCTTTCATTGTCGTCATTTTGGACACATTTCGGGTCCAATTGAGGCCAATCACTGGCCGGTCGATGCGTTTCGCCACGTCCTCCATGACGCTGAACGTCACTTCCATGGGCGGCATGAAGAACACCGGCCGACCATTGGTCACGGCATTGAGGCGTGAGTGCGTCGGCTCCGGTATTATGAACCGGTATCGGAGCAGCTGAGCCCTGGCCTTCTTCAGGTCGTCGATGTATTGGCGGACGTTATCTACCCGTCCGGCCTCGTAGTCCTTCAACATCTTCACAGTGATGTTCTTCACGTGATTGAGACTCACTTTGATATTCCACTCCCTTTCCAACTCCTGTTGCAATTCCACGGCGAACATGGATTCCATGCCGATCTCACCCAGGGTCAGGTGGTCAGGGGTGGCCTCGGGGTCGATGCCCAGCGCCTTCCACAGCTCGCGAACCATACGCTTTTGGCGACTACCGGTCTGTTTGATATTATCCGATTTCACCTATAATAGTGACGGCGCGCCAATTAATACAGGTGCTGCTTAATAATCAGGGGGTGTTTTTGAAAAAAACACTCACAAATGACGTTACGATCGGCTGTTTGACTGTTAACAGCCTGTCCAACACTTCGCAGCACGAGTTGATCCTTTGCTTTTGCATTGTTAGGAATTTGATTAATTGGTCCGTCTTCTCAAACACGCCGACGTCGCCCACCGGCCCATACTGTATGGCCAGCCCATGAAGTCCATCCCGGCGCCGTTGCTCACATATCCTCTCGCACATGGAGTTACCGTACGAGTAGTTCGACTGACCGCCGTTTCCTTTGCCACACGTGACCGACGAGAACACGACAAAGTAGTCCAACGAATACGCCAGCGCTCGCGTCAACTGATCCAAGTGCGCGAAGATCTTGTGCTTCGTATCAATAGATGAGCAAAACTTTTCGTATGTGAGCTTTTCCAACAGACAGTCGTTTAGTTCGAGTGCCAAATGAAATACCCCGCCAATAGTGGCGCCCAATTGTTTTGCTTCCGTAAGCAACTGTTGGGCGCCTTCCAGTGTGAAGCAGTCGGCGGTCGAGACGTGTATTTGTGATTCAAAACACTTGTATTGTTTGCCGAATGCTTTCAAACGATTTAAGACATACTTTTGATAATCAGTTTTGATCCCAGTCCTCGACGTCAGCACCAGTCTCTTAGCGCCCATATATAGCATCCAATGGACTAACTCGAGCCCAAACCCACCCAAACCGCCAGTAATTATGTATACTTTGCTCGCATCGAAATATGTCTTACAGTTCACATTCATTTCGAGCGCCGGCTTTATAACGACCTCCCTTTCCCTGACATCCCTGTCCTCTTCGTCTCTCATTTTAACAATGATTTTGCCGATATGTTTACCGGTAGTCATATATCGGAAGGCCTTTTCCGCCTCCTGTGCCGGAAAGACCGTACAGTTAATGGGTTTGACGCACCCGTTGGTACAGTTCGCGTGCATCCATACGAAGAACTC
Source organism: Quadroppia sp. Gr-Ori-00064 (assembly GCA_034700825.1). NCBI lineage: Eukaryota > Metazoa > Arthropoda > Arachnida > Sarcoptiformes > Quadroppiidae > Quadroppia > Quadroppia sp. Gr-Ori-00064. The sequence continues at coordinate 8,933 of JAQIXR010000873.1, read as the reverse complement.
GTGCGCAAAATAACGCCTTTCCATAAGACATATATCGACGGCGACGCCAACAAAGCTCACGTCCCGGAGAAAGTCAAACATTCCTAACTTCTTGTTCTGAGCCAAATCGAACTTTCCCAACTCGAGGAACCGGCCGCCATTGGCCACACACTCATAGCTGGCATCCAGTTTCTCGCCCGCCAACGAGTTGAGCACAACGTCAACGCCCTTTCCACTGGTCTCAGCCATCACGCGATACTTAAACTGTGTGTCCCTTGAGTTGAATATTCGGTTCGAAGGGATTCCGAATTCCGTGGCCAAGAAGTGTCTCTTTTCCTCTGTGCCCACCGTTACAAATATGTCACAGTTATAGTGTTTGCATATATTGATGGCCGCCTGTCCCACACCGCCGGCGCCCGAATGGATGAGCACTTTTTCATCTGCAAAAAACGTAATGATATTTACGAATAAATATATTTTTTTTTTCAATAAAAAATTCTATACTTTTTTGTAAATTTCCTCTACTGATGAGCGCATACCAGGCCGTGCTATAGGTGCTCAGAACGGACACGGCGTCATTCATCGACCAGTGGTCAGGTATGTCGGATATCATCAACTCGTTTGCATATATAGATGTGGCGAAACAGCGGGTCATTTCAAAGCCCATGACTCGGACTCCGGTATCACTTCGTCTTCCGGCGAATTCGCAGCCAATGAGACAGTCGGTGAACAGCAGTTGAGGGCCAGAAGGGATACGGCCTATGGTTTGAGTGAATAATTTTAAGCACAGAATTTTCACTATATTCGGCCAAACCTGTGGCGACCATAACGTCATGGAAGGTAAGGCCAGAGCTGTAGATATGAATAGGAATTTGTGTGACTTTATTGTTGTTAAAGTCATGCATGTCTTCATTGGATGCGATGTTCTTCGCGTCGAACCATTGAAGGCTCGACAGGTCTCGAGTTTGACCCAAATTGAGAAAATAATCGGAGGAAACGGTTTTGTCGCAATCCCTGGCCAGTTTGATATGCCTATATGTGCCCAACCTCTGGTCCTTCCACACGTTGACCACCAAATCGTTGGCCACGATCTCAGCGAACGTCTCTGTATTGACATCAATGGTATGACCACTGATGGCATCGTAATTGAAAACACATCTCAACCGTTCCCCTCCCGGCTCTAAGCGCAGACAGTTGATGAGCCCAACGATGCCGTTGACGGACGAGTCGTCGGCCAACAGCCACACAGTGTCTGCCTTATTGTCCAAGTCCTTCATCTCCAACAACTTGTCTTGCAATACATGAAACCAACGCTCATAACCACTACTGTCCACTCGAATCATCTGTTTCTTTGTAGGCATTTTCGGCAACGCTTTGTCCACTTTGCGGAACAGTATAGCCATCGATGCGATCGAATCGCACTTCTTCGCCACTACAGCAAAGCCACACTTCGTCGACAGCGCCGTGAAGTCAGCGACACGTCTCTCAAGATAGGCATCGCTTAGACACACATTGCCGGCGCTCAGCGAACGCAACGCCAGCTCTGGTTCAGTGAACTTATACCTGAAGACAGCTATGAGAAAACCCGTGTCTATAAGCGAGTCGAACACATCTTGGATCAGCTCTTCGACGCCGGTCTTCATTCGCCACAAGTCTTCCGTACAATTGACGACAACCAAATGGCTCGGGTGTAAAACCAACGGCTCGTCTCCCGTCCATATGGTGACGTTGGCACTGATATCTCGGTCGGTGTCGGCCACGGAGGCCATCGACTTGACAACGAGCTTATAGTCGACATCAATGGGATATATGGCGAAAGTGGACATATATTTCACAATCTCTTTGGCCATAGTATAGGCGCCTAAATTGATTTCCATGACTTTGACCTCCTTTAGGGGCACGAGATTCTCAGCCACGATATCCACGACACTCCTAATCAGGCGCTCATTCTTAGCGATGTCTTTAACGATCAGATCTTTACTCATGTCATAGTCCGGGCTGTTCTCAATGTCCGCTATTATTGACTGTATTTCCTCATCGGTTAAAGTGTTTATGTTTTCATTCTCATCCATTGCTGCGCTCAACATCTTATCGAGCGCTCTGAATAGCACCTGATGTTCACTATTGCCATTATTTCTGTAGCCATTGATCACATCGTTATCAATGTCTGTGTTATTGAAATCGCATTTCATTTCCTTATAAACCATTGCTTTCGCTTTGATTGCCATTGATTTGCAGACCTATTAATGAAGAAATTTTTTTTTAACATTCAATGAATTCTATGAAAATGTTTTCATATTTTAAAGGGGTTTTTAAGGGTGTATTTGAACCAAATTTGACTCTAAAATCTGACCCTATTCTTCGATATGCTATACAAACCTCAATGTAATCAGTGATACGTTTCCTATCGCACACTTCGATGGCGTTGTCGTCATCATTGGCCACGAACTCATACGAGTCCAACACCAGGTCCTGAGTGTCCACTTTGCGAGGTATGGGAAACGCCAATATGTTCTCCACTTCGATGCCATACGTCACCAACAGCTTAGACGTGGCGTCAAAATGCACGGGCATTAGTGAACGGTACTTATGGAAACGGTGGGCCATCGCTTCCAACTGCCGGTGCGCTTCGTCTTTAATGTCAAAGAACTCCTGTGCGTACGCCTGTGCCTCTTGGATCTCCGAATATTCTTTTTCCAACTTCTCTTCAGTCTCTTTCAGCTCTTCCTCAATCACCACATCCTCCCTGACCGGCACTGGCTCTCCATTCTCATCGACGGCCACTTCCGCTATCTTATATCGCATGGTGTTGTCAAAGAACACCTTCGGGTCGACTCTCAACGACCTGATCATCACCGGCACCATTAGCTTACGGAATGGCGCCACGAATGCCATCGACTGTAGCATCGCATCCAAGAAGGTCACAAAATTGCCCGTCCATTCATTGGTAGCCATAATATGCTTGTAATCATTGGTACGTATTTTGCGCAGACATTGAAACTCATTGCCGTAGTCGAGACCCATGACCCGGAGCTCCTTATAGATGTCCTCCCTGTCCAGCGAGTATTCATACTCGAGCGCTGGGCTGTCGTTCTCAGCGATGATGCTCTGCGCCAGCAGTACGTCCTCAGAGGGCGAGTATATACGGCCCACACAGCATACGTTGCCATTCTCAAGCACATTGAACTCACCTGAAGATCATAGTGGGAAAGACACCCTTAGGATTAGCAACACCAAAATCAGGGGGCATTTTTCCACTCACCGGTGCTCTCAAATATTTTCACCTTAAGTTTGGTTATATTAGTCTCGGACAGGAATACCGCGCGCTTGAGCTGTATGTTCTCGAAGACGACGGGCACCTGATTCCAGACCCGACCCACGGAGGCGGCGAAACGACGCCACGCGAGCATCAGATAACCGGTCGCCGGAAAGATGACATTCCCATCGACGGAGTGGTCGGCATAAAACTGGTCCTCCTTTTGTGTAAAGTCGATGACGACATTCATGTCGGAAGCGCTGTTCCTGTTGTAATGATCCGGGTATTTGGGCATCGAATAGCTCACAGAGTGATCCCATTTGACGAGTGAGCCAATGGATTGGGTGCTGCGACACACCGGCCACTCCACCCTTGGGTACAGTCTCTCGATGGCTGGATTCACTCCCAGCTCATACAGTTTGGCCAATGATGTTAAGAACAGATCCAAATTCGTGTCGTTCGAGTCCTTCCTCAACAGCGATATATAAGTGCTCGACTCAAGCGTTTCGGTGACTATTTTGCCGAAGACGGTGTGGGCGCTCAACTCGACGACGATGGCGTCGGAGGGCAGGCGCTTGAATTGTTCGTAAAAGTGGACAGGGTTCATTAGGTTGTGCACGAAATACTCGGCCGAAGCCGACGCCAACTCCTCTTTATCGCAGTCTTGGTTCACAACTGAAGTCGATATCCATTTGTCTGAACGTCGTTTCGGTTCAGTTATATAACGCTTGATCTTCTCTATCATTGGCTTCGCCGATGTCTTCAGATATTCGGAATGGTATGGAATGTCATTGCTGTGCAGTTGGCGCACAAATACTCCCGTCTCCTCTAAACTACTGATCACTTCTTTCATCTGTTCTATCGGTCCTAAAAAACACCCAAACATATCATCAATGAATTCATTGTTTGCTATCATTCCAAAAGACATACCCGATATAACGGTGCTCTTCTTGGCGTTAATGCACACGACATACACACCCTTTGGGCATATCTTCAGCGCCTCACTCTTCCCGAGGCCGACCACAGCCATCAGACCCTTCGGTATCTTCGGATCATTTTCTGTAACTTCGCCTCTAAAATACGTGACCGCCATTGCCTCCCGTGTCGTGAGACAGCCGTCGGCGTAGGCGCAGGCAATCTCGCCGAACGAGTGCCCAATAATACCATCGGGTGTTATATTCAGTTCAGTCAACACATCAAACAATGCTATTTCGATAGCAGTCGTCGAACAGAACTTCGCTGTCATTGTAGACATCGAGCGCTTGTCTTCAGATAATAACATGTGCTTCAAATCGACGCCGAATTCAGACAGTATTTGATGACATTCTTCGACTTTGTTTCGGAATATGTCTATAGGCATCAAAGCCTTGGCCATTGCTGACCACTGGCCGCCCAGACCGGGGAACAGGAACCAAATGGGACGCAAAGACTTATCGATAAGTCTTGAAAACTGTTTCTTATATTCATATTTGATTTCATTATTATTTTCGCTCAATTTCTTCATTATAACAGAACCTGAATGTAAAAAACAAGCGTTATTTCAATTAATACCCCTTATAAATAATATGTACCCCTATATGGAAAGCCAGCAGAATTAATATCCGGGGTCTGTTTCATAGTTTCACCCAAAATGGCCAAAAAATCGCGACTTATTTTGTGTGGATTTTTCTCAAAGAATTCAAACCACGAATTGATCGCAAATTCCGTTCGTCCGCAAATGTTGACAATTCTGGGTATGTTTTCGGCAATCAACAGACTATTGTCATCCATGAGCTTATAGTTTGGCTCCAGTAGTACGTGTGCGTTCACACCACCGATGCCTGAGTTGTTAACCGCAGCCAAACCTTAAGAATAAAACAAAAAACAAAACAAAAATTTTAATCAAAAATTCAAATCTTTTTATTTGAAAAGCGATTTATTCGAGCATTTTATACCCGGAGTATATTTCAAGTTCTCGGTGTTGGGATACAGGGGTGGACAGAATTTCTTGATCTCGTCCTTGATTTGAGTCAAATGTATATTCTTTGGTATCATTTCGTTCTCGTATGCGATCAACACCTTTATGATGGCGGACACACCCGACGCCGCCTCGCCATGACCCATGTTGCTCTTCAATAGGCCCAACGGCAGGAGCTCTGTGCGACCTATAGGGGCACAATAGGCCTGGTATATAGAATTCATCTCTTGTGGGTCTCCAACCTGTTTAAACAGGGTGTTAATTATCAATAAAATACAGTATGTGTTTATGTGTACAGTAGATGACAGTGCGCTTCACATACCCGGGTGCCAGTCAGGTGGCCTTCAATGAATGTCAACTTCGCCGGATCAACGTTGGCCTCCTTATACGCCGTCACCATCAAATCTACCTGTGCTGCGGAAAGCGGACAAAACATGCCGACAGTCTTGCGGCCATCAATGTTGAGCCGAGAGGTAATAACAGTGCCGTAAACGCGTCGGGCGGTCGAGCGCTTCTGTAGTAGAACACACGCCACGCCCTCTCCTTTGACAAAACCATCGGCGCTTTGATCGCAAACGGCAGGTATGCCTCTCGGCGAGCAAATACCGCCTTCCATCTGTATGTGCAACACGTGGGGCTGTGGTGTTAGGTGTGTGCCGCCAACTATCGCATAGTCAACGTTACCTTTAAGTACAAGAAATCGTTCACGAAATCAATGGATGATAAAATGACAGGCCATTCACATACCGAGCCTGAGGTCATTCATGGCCAGATTGAATGCGGTGAGACTGGCCGAACAGGCCGTGTCGGTGATAAGTGACGGCCCCTTAAAGTTGAACACAAACGATATTCTGTTGGCGTACAGACACTTCATGTTGAGCAACGTTAAGGTTGTCATCTGTTTGCTGGTGTTGAGGTCGGGCTCGAGATATTCGGGCAGACCGTCGGTGAACGGATAGCTGGACACGCCTATGTAGACCCCGGTGCGGGTGCCGCCCAATGACTGCGGATTTATTCCTATAGGGAGTCCAATGTTATATGAATTCCTACAATAATGTGTTTGACGTTTTTAAGGGGTATTTTTCAACATACCTGCGTCCACAATGGCCTCGTATGTCGTCTCCAAAAGTAGCCGCGACTGGGGATCGCATCCGTCCACCATTTGGCCCATAAGGCCAAAGAAGTTGCCATCAAACCTATCAAGGTTATGCAACTTTCCCATTCGATAGCATATGCCGAAGAGTTCTTCATTTTTTTCGTTGGGATTATAACAAAATTAGTCTTTTTTCGAGAGTTTATTCAAAAAAAAAAAAAAAAATGTTTTGCAATTCAATGACAGACAATGTGTTTGGTTGTCATCAATGAATAAATTTACAGTTCATCACATTTATAGAAACAGACATTTCTATTGAATAAATCGTCTGTCCTTAAGGGGGAGAGTTTTAAAATAATTATACAAATGTGTTTAATTTTAAAAACACCCTTATCTCTCTCTCAGTCTCAGTCTCAATGAGGCAATGGGTCTGAGTCTCAATGAGGCTAATCTTCAGATTATAAATTTCAGTGTAAATCCATTTTTATATGACCTTGTTTACCTATATTCACTATATTGATTCCAGAATATTAAGGGGTAATTAGGAATAATATTATTTTCAAAGTGACACTGATTTTCATCAAATAACAACTCATTGAATATTAAACAAAAGTTTTAATAAAATAACAAAAAATATTATTTATTATAAAAATAATCAATTTTTTTCATAACAGAGAATATGTGTGTATAAGACAGAGGCTGACCATTGGGTGCCTATACTATAGTATACGTATGTATTGTACTGCTAACTAAATATCTATTGCACCGACCTTTAGGCCAACGGCTGTCGTCTTCGGTGACCATATCTACGCCCGCAAAGAGATTGCTCGCGAACTCATCGATGGTGTCGGACAGTGGGAGCCGACCACCCATTCCACTGATCACTATATCATTTGCAGACATTATATATTTTTTTCGCCACAAGTTTTGCACTCAATATTCACACAGAATTTGTCTGTGTTTTCGATTCACTTATTGTTCGCAAAAAAAACAAATTGTTTTACAAAACCACAAAAACTTTATATTTATTTAAGAAAACAATAATAAAAAACAATTTATTTATTTATTTTTCATAACTTCTCTTCACTTTTCAGACACTACATAAAAAAATTGTTTTACAATGAATTTTTTCCCCTTATATACACGAGACCCTCGAGAAAAAACTCTACCCTAAACTTCTGGTCACACAATTCAATGCAATCATAGCTTTATTTTTATAATCAATAGCTGTTATGAATAAATAAATACTTGTTTTTTGCGTTAAAATAATATTTATTGCAAACAAAAAGTCCATTCAATAAAAAAAATTTAAATTTCATAATTAACGCGAAAAACAAAATGTATTATAAATTTTGAAATATATTTTCCGATAATATTTATTGCTTTTAGAAAGTGATAAAACAAATACATTTTCTAAACTATCCAAGGCTAGAATGTGCGTATTTTTAGGACCCCCTTAGAAATTCATAGATATATTATTGTAATTTTAATGACTTTTTTTCTCTTTGAACAAAAAAATGTTTGCATTTTTTTCACTTTAAAATTTTTTTATTGTATTGTTTTTCATCAGTTCAGAAGAAATATAACGATTTCAAACACAATGACAATAATAATGTGTTTTTTTGTGTCCGAAAATAAGTTTCAAATTTAAAACTAATTTCGTTATAAAGACATAAAAAAAATAATTAATACTAAGAAAAGTGGAAATAAATATTGCTTTCTATTGAAAGAAAATAAGTTTTTATAAAATAAAAAAACAGATATTTATTGAAAATAAATTTCAAAATCAATTAGAGTTTTGTTTTGTTTTTATCATAAAATTATTCGAAATTTTAATTACAAAATAATTTCTTTGCGAAATAATTTATGTATATATTTGTGACAAGAAATTCAAAAATTCAAACAATTTGCACTTTTTTTATTTAAATGATTTTTAATACAAAAAATATTTTTTTTGTTTCATTAATATTAAGGCTTTAAAAGTGATGTCAAAACATAGTATGAAATGATCTATTCTGTTGAGCACTCATTATTCGTATACATTATTTGTTATGAATATAACTTTATTTTCATATTTCAATACATTTTATGTACAGAAAAAACACAGACTTGTCTGAGATTCGACGAGTGTCTCCCTTTCCTTACTAACCCCGCTCAGCACTGCTTAACTTTGCTGAAGTGTATACACTCTCCTCTACCCTCTGGGCCACTACCCGGCTGTAAGCCTTTATTCTTAATTTTTGAACTTAATATTAATGAAAAAATTTTTAGTGAAAACTCAATAATATTTGAGTAACAGTTTATAAGGATTGGGAGAGAGAGAGAGAGAGAGAGAGAGAGAGAGAGAGAGATAACCTAATAAATTATAAATTGAAAAACAGGTTAAAATATTTTTATGATATTTACAAATTTTATTCAAAAATTTAATACATTTATTGAAATATTTATTTGAAAAACAAATTTTTAGCAAAAACTTTTGATTTTTATTATGAAAACTATTGACGAAAAATACAATAAATTATTTCAATTTTTTTCAATACTTTCATCAAATAAGTGTCAAATGAATTCAATGTATATTCAATTGATTTATTATAAATGATTCTTAAAAAAAGTTTTCATCTTATTATCACATATTTTTGATGAGTAAC
>JAQIXR010000872.1:0-18277 GCA_034700825.1 Quadroppia sp. Gr-Ori-00064 | reverse complement strand
CCATAAGTCCGACCATTGAATGCGAAGATCTTATCAAAGAGTCAGCCCTTAATAGCCGGCAGAAAAATCGATGTCATCTGCGAATCGAGTGGTTCTCGACCATCAGCTCAGATCACATGGTGTTAATGAAGACAATAGAGTCAAAGAGTCTGTAAGTGATTGTCTTTAACACAAAATCTCAAATATTCTGTAATTTCTATTTTATTCATAGATTTTATTTCTTTACAAATAATTACAATTTTATTAAATATCGAAAATATGGCTAAAGTTGTAAAAAAGTTATCCATTTTTTTCAATAAAATTTACAATAAAATCATTACAAATATTTTCAACACTTTTTGAGGCATTCTTTCGTCAAATAATTGCCATTCAATGCAAACAACACTTTATTCACTGTTTCAATAAATACTGAAATTTATAATAAATTATATTAATATTCATTCAATTATTTTATAATAACTACAAAATCGTATCAAAAAAATGAACTATTTTTCAAATATTAAAATTTGTATCAATTTTTAAGGGGTATTACATATGGAAAGACATTTGAAATGAAGACAAATTGTATAATGATTTCAACCATCGTTTCGAGGATTGAGTTGTTTTTGATTCACTTCAGACATAAAAACTAAAACAAAATAACAAATAAAATGAAATAAAAATTATTTGTAAAATAATAAATATTTTGATGAATACTATCAACAGATCAGACATAAGTCGACTGTTGATGGCTTTGGTCGTAGTCATCACATTCACTGTCCTCTAAATCGCATTCAGTATTGCTTTCAATCTTTTCTTTCGACTTTTCGGTCGAAATGTTCTTATCGTTCACTCCATTCGAGTCCGAACTATAGGTCAGAATATTCTTCCGTTTATTGTTATTCCATTCATTGTCTGATAGTTTTGGAAGATATAAATCGAGATATTTCTGTGGCGAAGAGGGCTCAGAGGTGTCGGCGAAGGGGATCTCCTCATTGCGTGAAAGAAGGGGCGAATTCTCGTGACTCACTTCGACGTCTCTCTCACTAAAAGCCCTTTCCTGAGACTGATTGCATGAAAGCTCTATTTGACTGTTGTCTGAATTGGACTCCAAGTCATGGATCTCATTGACGGAGACCTCGAACAGATTGGAGTTGTTGTCGGTTTGGGCCAAATCGAAACAATCCCAATGATAACCTGCAGGGGGTTTACAATCGGTTAGTTTGGACTCAGTGTCAGCAATGGTTAATACCGTCGACGTTATGAGAGTTAGTTAAGGAGTTTGACTGATCTTCAGTGAAGACTGGAATAAGAGATAATTGAAGACATTGTTAACAAAAACGTTTCATTCGTTTCGAGCAAAAAACAAATCACCAAAAATTTGACCGAAAATAACAATAATAGTCAAGAATATCATACCATTGGAATCGGAATCACAGAATGAGGCTCTGGTGGGAGCGGTTGAGGCCTTACACGTCGACGGCTTGACGTCTGTGTCATCAAAACATTCATTGATTAGACATTCAATTGATTTCGACATAACTTATATCCAAACCATTCATACCATTAAGTATTTTGATTTGTTTTTTTGAATCACTTTTCGGATTAATCGACTTATTTGTCGTCGGATCAATCGATTGCATCTGTGGTGAGACACTGGCTACCGGTGCGTTCTTTTTAGTAAAGTTTTGGATGAAGTTCTCATTGCATGGATTGGTCTCCATTTCATCGAAGTTGTTGAGCGCTTGCATGGGTTCGGCACATGATATGGGCCTTTGAGGTAGGAATGGTTGGCCAGTGTTACTCATCTCGAAGTTACTCATCTTTGAATATCTCTTGAGATTCACCTCATTATTGGTCACATTCTTCTTAAGCAATCTTTCGTTGTGTTCGACGTTATTATGGGTTCTATGGGTTCGAGACTTGTGTTTGCATTTCCAACAACAGGCCAACAGAAAGCCCGACAGCGCCAGCACTGACAGGGCTATCAAAATGCCTATTATCTCATCGAAGGTAATGTGCAGTTGAGATGAGATAATGTTTGTGGTGTAGAGGCCGTCGCCGTTGCAGGAAATGCCGGTCGCATTGGCCGGACATATGCAACGGAAAGTGCCGGGAAGGTTGATGCAGGTGGCAGGGGATAGACACACAGGGGTCGACAACTGGCACTCATCGATGTCATGTTGACAATAGAGTCCATGCCATCCAGAATGACAGTGACATTTTGGTCCCAAATCTCGAGTCTCTTCACAAATACCTCCGTTTTGGCACATAATTGAGGAACAGTATAGCGGGGACTGACAGTTGGCGCCTATAAAACCTGGTCCGCACTCACACTTATAACAATTGGTCACTCCTTTCTGACACAGGTCTTCCTGATGACGACAGAGTCCACCGTTCAGACAGGGGTGTGAATCGCATGGACTCATATCGATCTCACAGTTGATTCCCCTATACTTAGGACCGGCACAAACGCACTGATAGGAACCGTTGATTAGGTTATGACACGTCCCGCCATTAAGACATGGCTGAGACTTACAGATACCGACATCGGCTTTGAAATTACAACTGAACTCAACATTTGCTAACGTTTTCAAAACCACTGCCGAAGAAGTCGAAGCGATATGTAATGGGATTTGATGTCCATTAATGAGGATATTGTCGAGACATCCGACGAACCCAAGAGTTATTTCTTCACCACCGATAGAATTGGAACGTTGTTTGACTGAACCGCCGAAGAATATGTCAGCGTTGAGGTCAAGACATCCGGCAACGCCCGGAGCAAAGCCTCCGCCCCTATATTTGCGGTCGAGTGTAAGGGAAGCGGTGTTACTCTTCCTCTCAATCAATATCTCATGCCATTTGCCATCACTTATCACCAAATTTTCGATTCGAATCAATCCCTCGCCGTTTCCGCAGTCGAATCGATACTGAATATATCCGCCGGCGATCTGTCGAAGAAGTGACACAACATTTGGATAAACCATTCAATCGAATGACAAAAAGCAAACCTCAAGAATGTTATACGACTTGTCGCCGGTTTGGGTGAAGACATTTGTCCTCATTTGTTGACTTCGGAAACGGAATGATATTTTGTCGACTTTCTTGTGGAACGAATATCTCGCGTAAGAATTGCCATGAAATGAGATTGGGTTCAGTTCTGGAGATAAGAGATTAAGCATTAAATCAAATCCAAACCAAATGTCAAACAATGCAAACCTTCATAACAAAAGGAAACGTCGCGATCACTGGTATGACAGGTCTCGGCGTTTTGGTTGCAAATGGGACCCGATTTGCCGAAAGGGCACTGACACAGATAGCCCAACGGTGACGACACCGGCAGACACTCTTTATATGACGGACAGGGATTACGAGCGCATTCATTCACAATCGTTTCACACAACTTTCCACCAAATCCTGGATGACAGGCACAGCCATACCGGTGCTCATGAAATGGTGAGACAAAACTGAGTTTAGGGCTTATGATTGAAATGACATCATTTTCGCTGAGTATGAGTTCGTCGCGACATTCGCCGTGTTTGCAGAGGATGTGCTGGCACTCGGACTTAACGATGAAGTCCTCCAAAAGAATTCCCAACTGTTTCTCAATTCCGGCCTTACTTTCGGTCACTTTTGATTGGATCCATTGCTTGGAGTAATATCCGCCTCGAGTTCGGGAAACGGCAAACAAAACACTTATGTCTCCAAGACTTTCATGACTTCTTCTGAGTCTGTTATTTGGGTTCTTGTGTTCTGTCGGTTGAATACTAACGATCACAATGTCTTTCATCCGGACATTGAATATGTTTTTCATGACTCGAATGAATGTTTTCCTATAATTTGTGATGAATTCCTTAACAGATATTTGTCTCAATTCGACGACAACACTGTTTTCGACCATTTCGTCGGCGATGACAAACACTTCCAACTCAACCAAACCAGTGGTCAAGTATTTGCCGTCACTTACACTTACATTGATTTTATACTTTCCGGCATCGAGTCCGGGAAAGGCTACTAATGTCCCGTCGGTGGCATCGATCGAAAACAAGTGTTTGTCCTCTTCGTTAACGATGGCATAATTGAGTTTATCGAACGGGTCGTCATCTGTGGCACTGACCTGACCTACAATACCGCCCGGGAATTGTTCTAAAGAGTTGACTGTAATCGACAGGTGCGACATTTGAGGGGCTATTTTGGGCTCTTGTGTCACCAATATATGCACTGATGTGTTCGATCTTAGGGAAGGAGTTCCAGAGTCTGTGACTTCAATTGTCAGCGAATAGTTTGTCTGAATTGAGTGATTGAATACAACATTAGTTCTTAGAGACGAGTCTTCGTTAACGACAACAAAACTGTTGTTTTGATCGCCAGAAAGTATGCGAAGAGTAAAAGGACCCGAATTTGCAGAACTGTCGGCGTCTTGAATATTGAAGTAAACCACAGCGTAACCGATGGGTCGGCCCTCTTGGACATGGATCGTATAATTGGTTTTGTCAAAAAGGGGTGAATTGTCGTTGGCGTCCGATATCTCGATGTTTACAAATACAGAACTCGAGAGCGGTTTTGGACTTCCGTTGTCATTGCAAACGGCCTCAAGAATATAGGATGAGATCATTTCGCGGTCCAAACCTTTGGCAACAGTTATGATACCAGAAATGGCATCGATTTGAAACTCTTTGTATGTGAGAGAACCGCCACTAAAGGAATAGCTAAGGTTTGCGTTTTCGGCCGAATCTGAGTCAATGGCAACCAATTGGATGATTCGATCGCCGACAACAGAGTCTTCGCGGATGACAATGTCATACGAGCGCTGAACGAATTGAGGTGTGATGTCATTGATGTCCTTCACTCTTATGGTCACATGAGCATCACTGGACAGGGATGGAGTGCCGCCGTCTTCGGCTCTCACAGTCATGAAGTATTCCTTAACGGTTTCAAAATCAAGAGTTTTGATCACAGATATGACACCAGTCTTGGAATGAATGGCAAAACTTCCGTTTTCGTTGCCGTTCAAGAATTGGTATTTGATTTCGGCGTTAATTCCCGTGTCTTTACTCGTGGCGTAAACTTTGACCACTTCTTCGCCAATCAAAGCGTTTTCAGAAACGTTGGCAAAATATGACTGCAATTCAAACTCTGGTGCGTTATCATTGATGTCCATCACATTCACTATGAAATAGACGGTTGAGAAGAGCTGAGAAGCGCCCGAATCGTACGCTTTGATCGTCAGGTTATACAACGACTCGCTCTCCCTGTCCAACGGTTTCGCCAATCGTATGACTCCGTCCTTTTCATCGATTTCAAACTCATCCGTTTTGGTCTGAAGAGCATAACGTACTCTTCGGTTGATCCCGAGATCGGCGTCAGTTGCGGTCACTTTCCCGATAATGATTCCAACGGTCGAGTCTTCGGGAACGTTAACCGAATAGTAGGTGTTAGAGAATTTGGGCGATTCGTCGTTCACGTCACTCAACAATATCTCGACCGCACTCTTACACGTCCAGTCCCTCCGTTTGTCGTCACTGATGTGCACCTCAAACAGATATGACGCCCGACTCTCTCTGTCGAGTAAACTCTTTGTCTTCAAATGACCCGTTTGTGAATCAACTGTGAAATGGTTGTCGACATCACCGGAGATGAAGTAATAGAGTTTGGCGTTATCGCCGTCATCCACATCCGTGGCCTCGACAGTCAGAATATAGGTGCCAGGACTGACGGCCTCACTCACCAGTTCCACATACTTTGATTTGGCACAAATAGGTCCGTTGTCGTTGGTGTCTGACATCACATGCAATTCAATTCAAATTAATTTCAATTCAATTAAGAGTTGACTCAAAATCGTACCCAAAATATCAATTGTGACCATCGTTTTGGTGGCAAACCGTCCATCGGTGACAATAATCTCCAACAGATATCTGTCGATAGACTCCCTGTCGAGTGCTTTCGTGACAATAATCTCACCGTTTTGTCCGATTTCAAACTGATTGAACGCATCGCCGCTCAGTATATAATACGCGAGTCTTGAGTTCTGGTCGCTGTCCACGGCATCGATTGAGACAATGATTGTCCCCAAAGGACTGTTCTCGTAGATGGAGGCCATGTACTGATCAGAAGAAGACAATTATTGTGTGATTCGAAAAATAAGACAAAAATGATTACATTTTGATTAACAATCGGTTGGTTGTCATTGACGTCGAAGACCTCGATATTAAAAGCGGTTGAGTTATAATGTGTGCCATCAGTTACACCGACAGTCAAGTTATGAAAGACATCCCTTTCCCGATCCAAAGCCCTATTCAATGTGATCCAACCCGTGTTCTCATCAATACTGAACATCTTGTTGTCATTCCTCTCGAGACTGTATTTGAGAGCATTGTTGGCGACATCGATGTCTGCGTCGATGGCATTCACTTTCATTATAGAAGATCCGATTTCTTGGTCTTCAGCGATGACTACATTATAAGAGGAAGAGTCGAAATAAGGGACGCAGTCGTTTTGGTCCATAACATTGATGAGAATATTTAGATAACTGATTGAAAACGTTATCTTATCCTTGACCTCAACGGTCAACACGTGTTTGGCTTTGGTCTCTCTGTCCAACTGTTCGTTCAAATGAATTCTTCCGTTTTTATCGATTCGAAACTTAGAGACATCTGACTTATCGCCGAAGCCCACGATCGCCAGTTCCACCTCCTTATGTCCGGCCAAATTCACATTCGCTATAACTGTTCCCCGTTTTGTGTTCTCTTCGACGAATATCTCATAAACAGAGGTCTGGTGTTTGACGAACGGACAGTTATCAGTGATTTGAATACTAACGGGAACGACATCTTCGAGTGGTTTCGCACTTTTCCTATTACTGCCATCACTTGCTTTGATGAAGAATTGGATGACATCTCCTATATTAGAGCTGAGGTTCTTTCGAGTGTAGACGTGACCCGACTCTGAGGTAATGCCAAACATGTCCAGTATATAACCGGACGGTCGACTCGTGTTCTTCGACTCGTATATCGAATACCGAATGACATTATTTTCCGAATAGTCGTCGTCGTCGACGGCCAGCACCGGAAGCACAGTTGCACCGATGGGTGCGTCCGAACAAATGGATGACTTGTATTCATCGACTATAAAACGCGGGGAATTGTCGTTATCGTCAGTGACAGCAACTCTAAGATTTGAGAGACCGATGCGTTTGCCGCCGTCTTGTGCGGCCACTGTCAACCAAAACAGTCGGTGACCGCTCTCTCTGTCCAGTTCTGACCGAAGAGTAATATCACCCGAATTTGAATCAATATTGAAATATCGTTTCGCGTTATCATTGATCAAATGGTAACTGATTTGACCGAAAATGCCGTCATCTCTGTCTATGGCCGTCAACTTTGCGATGGATGTGTCGATTGGTGTCAACTCATTGATGGCCACACTATTGAATATTCGGGTGAATTTTGGAGACTTGTTGTTCGCGGGCTTCACTTCGATCTTAAGATTAGTGGTCGTCGAGAAGACGCCGTCCGTCACAGATATGTTCAGATCATAACTCGGACCCAATGTTCCATCTCTTCTAGAGTTCAAATTCCAAACGCTTACGACACCGGAAGTCTCATTCATTGTGAAGGAAAGGTTGTCATTTCCGGACAGTATTTGATATCTCAATTTGTTTATATCACTCGCGTCGGGATCATTGGCCACTATTCGGGTCACAAACCCACCCTTTTCGATGTTCTCGTCGATTGTGGCCACAAATGTCGGCGAAATAATTGGTTTGTTGTCATTGATGTCCACCACTTCGATCCAGACGTGTGCCGTAGATGTGAGCACAGGTGACCCGTAGTCGGTGGCCATAACAGTGAAGTGATGCATACGTTCCGACTCGTGATCCAGATTTGTCTTCAGATATATATTTCCGTCATCGGGAGAGACATAAAAGTGTGACTTATTTCCCAATATTTGATACTGAAGTTTAGCGTTGAGACCGATGTCGGCGTCGGTGGCACTGACTTTGACCACATTAGCACCAATTGGTGCAGATTCTGGTATTGAGACATTGTATGCAAACTTTGTAAACATGGGTGGGTTGTCATTGAAGTCGTCCACTGGAAAGGGAGGGAATGGTTATTTTACGATATCCTTACAGTGCATGCTTTAGAATACCTGTGATGACCAGAGGAACGGTAGAACTCGCACCGGACACAGAGTCGGTGCCAGAAATGATTAGATTGTATTGACTGATGGACTCGCGATCGAGTCGTTCGATGACCGAAATCATACCTAATATCGAAAAGTCATTAAACTTTGCGTCAAATAAAGAGATTAAAAACAAAGACAAATATTGGACTAAAGGCGGAAAAAGTGAAGCATTGGATAAAAACATTACAAATGGTTTGAATGCAAACAAAAAGTGTCTAAAATGTGAACAAATAGCAAAACTTCGAACAAACGATAAAAAGTGAAAACATTTCGTTTATAACTCACATAAACCGCTACTTATCGTCGGATCTGTCAATAGTTAGGCAATAATAAGGGACACAAAAACCACCAAAAGATTTAACAATTCATAGAAAGTGAACATAAAATAATGGAAACGAATTAAAAACAAAATATAAAACTTTAAACAAATGCAAAGAATCCATAAATGGATAAAAAAAACAAATACAAAGACATGACTCAAACCGAAAACTAACCGGAATTGAAGTCAAGCGAAAACTCTTCGTTTTCATTGCCAGAAACAATACTGTATATGAGTTGTCTTCCATGAGGACTGTCGGCATTGATTGTGAGGAAAGGCATGGACGGGGAATGACTCTCGATCACAGACACAGAATAGTATTGCTGTTTGAATAAAGGCATTCCTCCGGAAATCATTTTGATTGTCACGTTTGCCATCGATTCCAGATATTGAGCGCCGGAATCTCTGGCAGATATCAACAGATTATAGTTGAGGGGATCGTTGGCCGGATTGGCCGAACGGGACATTGATATGTGTCCGCTGTCGGGGTTTATGGCAAACAGATTGTTTGGATCGCCTGAGACTATAGTATAGGTGACCATTCCATTGAGTCCGACGTCCAGATCGATGGCCTGAACTTTTCCGACTTGAGTGCCGGCGGGAAAGTCGGTATTGAAGACGAAATAATAGGGCAGACCCACAAACAATGGCTTATTATCGTTGATGTCTTCAACAATGATTTCGACCAAAGAGTGCGCGACTCGAGTCTTGACAAACATTGAACGGACTTCGATCACGATTTCAAACCTGTTTTCAATACAACATTTTCATCAAATATAACAAAATTGAGACAATTTTTGGTCCAAACCTTGACTTCTCTTCTCTATCAATAGGTATTCCTCGCGAGAGAAGAGCGCCCGAAGTCCTGGCAATGAGGAACAAATTGGTTGGGTTGAGGATACGGAAGGACAGGTGTTCGTTGAGTTTGTTGCCATCGATGGTTGGCATGAGAATAGTCTTCACCGAAAATGTATTTTCCATTATATGTCCCACAAATCTCTCGTGAGTGAAGCGCAACGAACTTCGAGGAATGGGTTCAGCAGTGATGGAGACTTTGGCCTCAGTGGTGAATTTGCCGTCAAAAACGGAAACAACCATTTCATACACCCCTTCAGTCAGCTTGTCGTCACAGGTGGTGATCAGACCTGAAGTAGAATTTATTGAAAACTTCTTTTCCGATGAGATTGTGATCGGAGTCAAACTGAAGACGAAATGGTTGTGATTTTCCTCGTGTTTACCAAAATCACAATCAGTGGCAGAAATCTTAGTGATGATGACATTCTTGTGGGTTGGAAGCAATAGAGTTGAATGATAGTGAGTCAGTGATAATACCGGCGCGCAATCATTCACAGGAAGACATTCTATTCTCACAAACGCATTGGTCTCTGACTTAAGACCAGGGAATCCGAGATCACTGACAGTAACCGTGAAATTGAACTCTCGTTTCTTTTCATAGTCTAAACGTCGGGCCAGAGTTATAGCACCCGTTCGGGGCTCTATTGAAAAGTATTTTCGACCCATTTCTTCGACAATCGAATAGATGAGAATCGAGTTATGCATCGAATCGTTGTCTTTGGCTCTGATCACAAGTGGAGTGTCATTTGCATCCAAAATAATAGATCCGATTTGTGCCGATTCTAAGATGTGACCAAAGAATGAGTTCTGTTCCCAATAAGGGGTGCAGTCATTCATATCGTTTATATTGACGAAGAGTTGAGTGGTATCGTTGACTCCAACCAGACTTGTGGCCGATATTATCAATGAATAGTTGTGTCTGAGTTCGTAATCGAGTCCATCCCTAACCCAAACTTCGCCGTTATTTACATTAATGGCAAACTTGTTGTCATTATTGCCACTAATTATCTCAAAATATAGCGATTGTTTACTCGAGGCCTTCAATGCAATGACAACGGATCCGATCTTTTCGTTTTCATTGACATTAATCGAATGAAACCTTTGTTCAAATTTTGGCGGAGAATTGTCTGGAATACTGACAGAGATGTGAACATTGGTGGAACTGCTCAGAGGAGGCGACCCCTTGTCGGTGGCCTTTATTGAGAGATAGTATTCTGATTGTTGTCTTGCGTTCAATGGTTTCGACAAATATATAAATCCCAGGTCTTTATCGATGTCGAAGACATTGTCGATATTTCCAGAAATGATTGAATAATTAATTTTTGCATTATTTCCGACGTCTTTGTCGATCGCCTGCACCTGCAATACCGACGTTCCGATAGCAGAGGTCTCGATGACATTGGCCTCGAATTGGGGCGAAATGAAAGTCGGGATCTCGTCGTTGACATCGATTATGTTTATGGATATCTTCGCAAACGATCTGTTATGAAGTGATGATGTCTTCACTCTTGAATTATAGGCTTCGACGACAAATGTGTGATATTTTCCGGACTCGAAATCCAAATGGTCTTTGACTTTGATTTTTCCACTCCAAGACTCGACTTCAAACTTCTTGAGACTTTCCTGAGATAGCGATGAATATATGGAGAAAACGATTCCTTCACCGAATTCACTGTCGCTGACACTCAACTGAAGAATTTCATTGCCTTTTGTAATGTTTTCCAAAACATTCACTGTATAACTGTCCTGAAGGAACGTCACCTTTTGGTCATAAACATCAATCAAATTGATTATGAGGTGGACAACAGTTGTCTTGAGTCCATCGGTTACACCAATTGTCAGATTATATCTGTTCGTCAATTTGTATGACAAGGGTTTGGCGACAATCAGAGCCCCGCCGTCTCTGAAGGCAAATGTGTTGCCGATATTGCCATCGATTATGTGATAACAGAGTTTGTCGTTGTCTTCGTCGTAAGCCTTGAACAAAGTGACGGCATATCCAACCGATTCTCTTTCACTCATTGATATTTCGGGATCAAATGCCTCGAAGACAGGGATGTGATTGTCTTTTCTGTCTTTTGGCAACGAAAGCATTCGTAATATAACTCGAATCTGAGACGACTTTCGAGGCATTCCACAGTCGGAAATTGAGACCAGGTATTCGTACTCTCCTTTAGGCATTCCATCCTTTGCCGTATGAATGGCACCACTGGTCTGATCAATGGTCAGCCAATTATAGTCATTGCCTTCAGTGAACCTATACTGAAGAGCACAGTTCTCGTCATCGTCTCTATCAATGGCAACGATCTGACAGATCGGCGTCTTCTGTGAGATGTCGTTATAGGCCTGACATCTATAGATCGGAAGAATGGCTTTCGGTTCGTATTCGTTGACGTCAATCACATTCACAATAATAGGAGTTCGCGATAACATCGATGATATGACCGGCTCTTCAGTGTCTCTGTTGTGCTCTTCACTCACTTCCAAGTCGATGACATATCGGGATTGGATTTCTTTGTCCACTTTGGCCTTCAATGTAATCAATCCGTTGTCGTCGACATCGAAAGGAACGTCATTTATAATTCTGAATTCGATCTTAGTTTCTGTTTCCGAATCCATGTCCGGGTCATGTGCTTCGATCTGAAGTAGATTTGTTCCGATGGACGAGTTCTCAGAAATGCGGGCGTAATAAAAGGGTTCGGTTGTTATCGGCGCCAAATCGTTCTCGTTTTCAACAGAGATATAGAGTTCCAGATATGCTGTCAGAGGAACGGCTGCCCGATCTTTGGCCACAATCGTTAGCCAATAGTGAGAGTTGGTCTCGCAGTCGAGAACAACACCGGTATGAATGTTACCGATGCTGTCGATAGTGAATAGACCCAAACCGTCGCCACCAATGATCTGATAAACCACTGGCACATCGCTGTCGTCGTCGACAGCCGTCACTTTTGTCACAAAACTACCGATCGGTAGGTTTTCCCTCACCTGTGGTTCAAAATAAAAACAAATCAAATAATGGCAAACCATTTGTGGATCAACTCATGTCTACCGAAGCGGTCGCGACTATGTCTGGGAATTTCGGTGGAAAATAATTTTCATTCACGTCTTCGACTTCAACAATGAGTGATACCATCGATGAAAGTGATGGTTCGCCGCCATCGCTGGCAGTGATCGTGATGTTGAAGATCTGTATTAACTCAAAATCCAACTGTCCTTTAATTCGTATGTTTCCCGTCATTTCGTCCATCGAAAACATTTCGCTATCAATCGAATAGTGAACTTTACCCGACTTTCCCCAATCGCTATCGAATGCCGTTATCTTCATAATCCTTGAGCCGATGGGCATATCCTCACGAACTTTGACCACATATGAACTCTTGTGAAAAATGGGTCGATTGTCGTTGATGTCTATGGGATCAGTGGATCAGTTAAATAATAATTGCTTACATTATCATCAAAGTCGAGGACAACATACCGTCCACATGAATGGTGACCACAGAAGTGGATGACAGAGAGGGTGAGCCCGAGTCGTGGACAGTCACATACAGTATGTATTTACTAATCTCCTCTCTGTCCAGACTATTCTCAAGACTAAGGGAACCGTTCTTTTGATTGATTGCAAATAAATCTTTATATCCTTTGAGTGAATATTGAAGTAAAGCATTGTCTCCATAGTCTTCATCCGTGGCATAGATTTGGCCAATGATATACCCCTTGGAAGCAGATTCAGACACATTAAAGACAAAGTTCTCGACGACAGGACTGTTATCATTGATGTCTTCGATTACAACGACGAGTGTATGGTTAGCACAGAGTTGTTCTTTGGCTGAATCACAAGCAGTGATAAAGAGTTTGTATTTGGAATGTCTTTCGTAGTCAAGAGAGTCGATGACATAGAGGTCTCCATTCATCTGATCGATATTGAAGACAATTTCGTCGCTGTAATGGTTTCGAGAATCGATTTCATGTGAATTCAATGAATAAATCACTAAACCATCGAAGCCATGATCTGGATCTTCGGCCCTCAAATTCACAATTTTCGTCCCCTTTTCGACATTTTCGGGAATATAGATCTCTTTAGCCATGTTTTGGTCGAATTCTGGTCTTCGGTTCTTATGTTTTTGCAACTCTTCTAATGAATGGTCGATCAAAAGGTTTTCGGATGAGTCGAATTGGATCTCATTCTCCTGTTGTCTTTGGATCATAAATGCGGTCAACTTCTGAGCGATGGCTAAGTCATTGCATTCGACTAATATGTGATTCTTTGATGTCTTCTTATGGCTGTCAACCACTTTCTCACTCTCGTCGACAACGATTATTCTCACATAAGACGTGTCTGAGAAATAGTGGCCATCGGTGGCAGAGATGGAAAGGGTCCAATTGATGAGATTATGGATTGAATCCCTGGCCAACTCGTCCTTCAAATTGCACGTGAGTCTCAAAATACCCGTATTTTCATTGAGATTAAAACACTTTTCAGCGCTTGGAGTAAACATCTTATATAAGACAGCACTTCCTTCGTCCAGATCTATGGCCGAAAAGGTCATGATCTCAGTCCACGGCTTAGTACTGATTGGTATGTTTGCGGTACAGTTGTTCCTCTCGAACTGTGGTCTATGATCGTTGACGTCTTTTAGTGTCAGGTTTAGAGATATTTGCGTTTGTCTTCTGAACGGTTCGCCCCAATCGGAGGCGCGGATAAGTAGCTGATAGTGATGGGCACCGGACTCATAGTCCAGTGTTTTGATGGATCGGATTTCACCCGAGGAATGATCGATAGTGAATGGCAACGAAGAAGCTGTCGGTGACACCAACTCATAGCTAACTAAGCCGTTGTCACCCGAATCGAGATCAGTGGCTGTGATGCGAAAGACAGCGCTTCCGTTGGGCTTATTCTCGTTGACGGCGACCGAAATCTGAGATTTTTCGATATTAAAAACCGGAAAATTGTCGTTGTTGTCGACCAGACTGATGTGCAGTTGGGTTGTCGTCACCCGACTGGACCCGATCTGAGCGCTCACGACCAACATGTACTTCGACTGAGTTTCTCTGTCCAACACTTTCTGTGTAAAGACAACACCATTGCTGGAAATGCCGAATATTTTTTCATAATTGCCATCAATTATAGAATATCTTAAGTTTTGATTATCTGTTTCGAGCAAAACAGAGGCCTTGAGTCGAACCACTTGAGTCCCAATCAGTGATATCTCTTGTATTTCCGCGTAATAGTGATCCGAATCAAACTTGGGGTTCGATTTGGCGGTGTTGAGGGTGACCACAATGGGCTGAGTGGCAAACCCTCCGCCACAGTCTATTGCTTTGATCATCAAATTGAAGACAGAAGTGATGACACTTTCGTTGACATAAGGCCTCATGAGTTCGATATTGTAGTCATTGGACGACGAGTTGGTGATGGAGAACAAGTGGTGGTCATCGCCGTCAACGATACTCACGTGACATATCTCACCATAAGGTCCAGAGTCGTCGTCAGTCACGTGAACCACAGCATAGAGAGGGTTATGACGGGAACGGGAGGACATCTCACTGTGCTGTTTGAATGTGATTCGCGGCACCCATTTGTTGACCGGAAGCACAGTTACAGTGACTTTGGCTTTGGATGAGTCGAGCACTTGATCCGAATGATGAATACCTCTATCTTTGGCGATGACTATCAAGTGGTGAATGTGTGGACCGATCGGATCGGAAGAGAGTGTGAGCGGACGGGTGGCAGATATGATTCCCATCGTTGGATGGACTGCAAAATTAAGCGATTCTTCTGATAAACTATAATATATTTCGCCATTGAGGCCAACGTCGGGATCCACGGCCGACACCCTTATAATACTGCTATCGATTGGGATATCTTCGGCAACACTGACTTCATAGGTCTCGGGATAGAAAAATGGCGACAAATCGTTCCTATCTTTGACCACAACATTAACACTGGCTTTGGCTTTAAGTCTTAGCGCGTCGTTTCGGAGGGAAGTAATGGTCGCACGGATTTTAAGTTCATAAGAGGAACGGTATTCACGATTGAGGACATTAGTAAAACCCGAACGCAATCTAATAAGCAAAAAATAGAAGTCTCCGACATGTCTGGCCTCGGCTTTGAAGATCTTGTCAAAGTCTCCGCCGATGATCTTATACCGGACCACAAGAGCCGGGTCTGTGATATAGATTCCCATCTTCTCGGTGGACATGGCGTACACTTTGCCGAAGGAGTTCTCAGGAATCGACACATTATATGACTGTTTGGTGAATGAAAAACTCGATTCCGCGTCACTGATGGCAGCAATGGTGGGATCAATGATGGGATCAATAGTGACATCCTCTTCATCCGTGTCTAATGATTGTGCTGTTAAGGGCTGACCATCGGATGGGATGGATGTGGAGGTGTCGACGCTGTGGTCGACGATTGTCTCACTTTTCACATGATTTGAACGATTTATAAGAAATACTAAAATGAATACAATTTTACAAAATGTTGTCAACGATAGCGACTGACAGAGGAATGGCATTAACGACCGTTCCATTAAAACCATTTGATTAAGTCTCTAATTGTATGTCTTCGGTAATCATCACTGAAGTCATGACAGAACACATCCACAGAATGATTGATTGAGACCAAAATGTATAATAAAATCACAATTTTGTTGATATTATCTTCAAATCAAACCATCGTTTGAGTGAAAAGACGTCTCTTTCGGCGCATATCTATTGGTCTGAAAAGAGATTTTTGAAAATTAGTTTTGAATATGAAATTCACACAAGAATTGCAATTAAGGGTTATTTGAACGTCGAAAAGGGGGACAAAATAAGTTAAACTCAATTACATTATGACTAATAATATACTTCACATGCATTTGGTCTCTACTAATGGTTCCCATAATAAGGATATATAGGAATCACTTTAAAGTGATTTCATTACTCGTTGTCACTGTCATCGCATCCCAACTCTTGAGATCAGTTGCCAA
Organism: Quadroppia sp. Gr-Ori-00064; assembly: GCA_034700825.1. Taxonomy (NCBI): domain Eukaryota; kingdom Metazoa; phylum Arthropoda; class Arachnida; order Sarcoptiformes; family Quadroppiidae; genus Quadroppia; species Quadroppia sp. Gr-Ori-00064. The sequence goes on along the minus strand of JAQIXR010000872.1, from coordinate 1,963 downwards.
ACACTGACAACACTTTCACATGAGTTGAGATAAAAACACAAATAAATAAAGAAAGAAATGTTTGGATATATCACAGCATTTGGTCCAATGTATGCCTCTATCGGTGCTCTTGTCTCCACCCAATGCACAGACACCACAGCCAGAGCACAGGCAGTAGTCGACAGCCTATGCCGACAGGAAAGCGCTATCTTTTATTTGGTTATCGCAATGCCTTTCCTCATCCCATCCCTCGCCTCCTAATCATAGACTTTATGTCCAATAATTCATCTAAAGCTAAATAAGTGACTAAACGTTAGTCTTAATTGTGAGCCAATGGACTGCCTGTGAAGGGATCGATGGATGACATGATATGTCGTTAGACTCAATGGCAAACAGCTATGAGTTATATAACTATCACTTATTCAATCATTACTTTATTTTCAATAACATTATGTTTATTTACATTCATTTCTCATGTGTTTTATGTAAGAGAAAAACGCCGAAAAACTTATTACAAATGTTTGAAACTTTAAGGAAAGGGAGAAAAAGCTATTTATTTGTTTATTTTTTTGTATGTCATTTACTAATCATTTTCAATGAATTTTATGTGACTTTGAATTAATTAAACATATCTTTTACAGCAACAAAAACATGATCTGAAAAGTTGTGATCTATTAAAAGATATCAAATGTAATGACAAATCACAAAAACTATTAAACTATAGAAACTATAATTTTCTGTTCAGACAATAAAGTGTGTAATAAATATATTTTATAAACTTTTATAAAAACTTATTTCTATTCAAAATCAATATTGAACTCAATTTTTAGTCAACTTTTTTCACACAAATTTTCTTTTAGGCATTTATTTGTTAATGGATTTGAAAAATAATTGTGAAAAAAAGTATATATTTTTCAATTAAAAGCCAAGCCATAAGAATAGGGTCACAAAAAATGAGCTAAAGTTAAACAAATAATAATATGTTTTTATTTTATTGAAAAGTTTTTATTTGTTATCTCTTTAGATATGACTTACTATTGAATGTTATTATAAGTTGTTATGTGTTTTGAATCAAATATCATGTCTTAAACACATTTAATATTCAATTTTTTTTCTCAAACTCTCATTGAAAACACAAACCAATTAATCATAATCTGATTGTATTGAAAAGCAATCCATTTTAACCGAAAAAAAAAACAATTTTCTTATTCAGAAAATACTTTTGAAGTGAAGACAACATTTCAAAAGTTTTTTTTTCTTCGCTTAAACAATGATAATCATAAAGTGAAAGCCAATAGATATGATAATAAGCCTTGAGTTTTGAAAAACGAAATGAATTTTTAATTAAAATAACTTAAACATGACTTTCAATGATTGAGATTAAGGAAAAGCAAAAACTTTTTTGGCACTAATGCAAAGAAAATTATAATACAAACGAAACCTATTATTCAATACTAACTTATATTATATAATAGTCTTAAGGATTTGTTTTTGGCTCAGATGTTATCGTTTGAATAAAACAAGAGTTAATTAATTATTTAATAACAAAAACGATTCACTATTTAAAAAACGACTCATTTATTTGTCATTAAATGAAAGGCTTATAAAACCACTCAAATAGTGATACACTTTTTGGGCTTTGAGTCAAATGTTTGGAGTTTTTCAAAGCAAAGGAAAAGAGAAATAAGTTTTTGCAAAACTATTTTATAAAATACATACACAAAAGACCGACAAAAAATACATTGAAATGAATTTATTGGACAAAAAACTTTGATATCATATTTGAATCATATATTCATATCATATAAAATATAAGCCATAAATAAATAGTCATTTGCTTTGACTTCGCTTTGACTTCGCTTTGCATTCAATTCAATTCATATCTTTAGTAACAATTGATATAAACGTACCGTATAAACTTTTTGTTAGTTGCCACTTGGGGTCTATGTCATTTGCTCGAAATCATTTTCTCGACATTCATTTG
>JAQIXR010000871.1:0-18302 GCA_034700825.1 Quadroppia sp. Gr-Ori-00064 | reverse complement strand
AAACCAAAGACTATTTAAACAAATGTCTCACAAATCCTAACCATGAGATGGATCTCTTGGGAAGTCATAGACAGACAAGTGTTTCGTTCTAACAAATGATTGGTCAAGACTTAGGTCTCGTCTCGACTCAGATGTTATGTAATGTTTGTTTGAAATAAGATTGCATTCAATAAAAGTTTTTAAAAAAAGGGTTTAATGAATAAAAGGGACAAAAACCAAACTATTGATAAAAATAAGATTTGAATGACTATTTTAGACAAAAGTATTGAAAAACTTTTCGTTTGAAAATCACAGAATATTTCATTTCGTTCATAAATTACGTTAAATTTATATCAATTAAAATCTAAAACAAATAAATATTCTTTAATTTGTATATAATTTCAGAAAACTTTTATTAAATTTTTTCATTTGTTTTGTTATACAATATATGTATATATTTATAATAATTTATATTTGAGGTAAAGTTTGAACAAATAGTTGAAAAATAAGACAAATTCTAATGTTTTTAAATTAATAATCAATTGATTTGTAAATCAAAATAAAAATAATTATTGTTTTCATTTTATATGATTTTGTTTTACAATATTTATGTGTTTTTGACTAAATTTAAACAAAAAAATAATTACAAAAAATATAATAATTGTAATATAATATTAGTCTATAGAAAGGGGTTGTTCTATGTGTGAAAAGCTCAGGGATGTCAACATTGGTTAGGGTTTGGGTTATTGTGAACAAAACTATTGTTTAATTTTATTGAAAATCATTGCAAAAAAGGGTGTGATTTAAAATACACACATTTCCAGAGCCCAGGCAGTGATGACTAGTATTAGTGGTGCTGTTGTCTCAGCGCCGGTAGTGTGTGGTATAGTTAAGACTAACACTTCCAGAAGAATATATCAATTGAATGTCACAAAAATGAATAGAAAAGCAAATTAAATATAATTAAAGTATTTTTGTGTTGTTTTTCATGTATTATTCAATACAAAAATAACACAAATAATTGAATGACAAATAATTTCATGATTTCATTGATTGGCAAAAAAGAGGTTAATATCTATTGATCTCTCAAATCCTATCCAAATGTGTCGGGTCTTTAGCACGACTTTTGTGTCATTTCGACGAAAAATAAAAATCAAAAAAAGTTATCGCAAAAAATGCTCTAAAAATAAGTTCAAATTTATCACTAATTCATATAAGTTATAATACAAACACTACTTCTCTCTCACTCTTTCACACATTTTTCATATGAATTACGAGAAGAAAATTGAAACTCAAAAATATAAATATATTTAACATTTTTGTTCTCATAATTTATTTTATATTTTTCACATAATTTACATAATATTTACAATGAATTTGAAGTTTAAATCAATGATTGATTTGTATTTGCTTTCTCTCACTCTCTCTATTCGTTCACTGTTTTGCTCATTGAATATAACTTTGTATTCATTATAATTGAGTGTCCTTTCAGTTGTTGATTCGGATCACAGTTTCATTAATGCCTTCCTTTTTGAAACATTTCAACAAATATTTATCTAAAAATCGATTAGAATTTTAGGAAAACATTTTTCATATCTATTTCTTCACATAAAAATAAAACCACTGTTTGTCTGAAGATTAAAATTACTATTCATTTCGAGCACACATTATATCCCACTAAAAACAAATCACAAAAAATAGACGACGTTTTCATTCATTTAAATATTTGGTAAAAAAATTCAAATCAAATATATTTTTGTCGCACTTTTTCAATATATTTGAAAATATAATTCACATAAAATTCATATCAAATATTCTTTGGCTTCAAATTCATGGAAATATTGATATTAAAACTCATTAATGACTTCACGAAAACGTTTTGATTCATAATTCCGTTTTTGTTTTTAATTTAACAGAGTTTTGGTCATCGGCTTTGCATTCGTCTTCATTCTGGTCACTGTCCACAGCCTCTTCTGCCGTCTCTTCCACTAATTTGTCACATTCCAGGTCTTTCCTTTCCAGACCCACTGGTCTGAGGACGAGAAACGATAGGATGTCCGACAGCGATATTATTCCGATCACATGGTCTTCGGTGTCGACCACTACTATTCTGTGCACCTGAAGGGTGTGAATATATGTTTAATCACAGGTAATGTATTCCATGAGTGGTAACAATGGGGTCATAACTGTCCTATACCTCCGATTGAACGATCCTTTCGAGTATCTGATGTAATGTGTCATTCATTGTGCATTTGACCACCCGTTCCGACTGGTCCCTGTGCTCCAATGCCTTCTTCACCGTTATGTCTAAATTGCTGTACGTCTTATCAGCGGCCAAATGCTAAAGGGTCAGGGTCACCAACAGGGGTATAATCAGATATATGAGTTACAGAATATATAATTGAATGACAAATAAAAAAATAGATTCAAAATTCAATTCAATTATTCAATGAATAAATAAATATATATTTTATGCCAAATAAGGGGTCGTGAAAATGAGATATTTATTCAATTGAATATATGAATAAAATTGTACTCAAGGTCTCAAAACAAGTCATGATTTTAAAAATAAATACAGTAATGAAATGAGAAAATCAATGTTTTTCTCTAATTCTAAGACACATTGAAGTGATTAATGAGTTTTGTCTTTAAAAATAATCGATTAATTAATGTTTGGTTTGAGATGTGATTGGGATTCATGTGTGGGTTTCAATGGGTTCTCACAATTGAATTTTGATAATAAAATTCTTTAATGTTTTCAATTGGTGTCAATACGAGAATAATGTGACAAACATTACAAGAATTGATATATTTTGAGAAATACTATGAAATCAAACAAACAATACATACAATGACATCAAATTTTGCGTAAACGTCAACAACTTTGGACCTCTTGTCCACCACCGGGAGCGCCGACACTCGTCTTTCGATAAACTGATGCAATACTAATATCAATGGAGTGTTGGTTGTGGTGACGGCTATGTTATCATAGGTGCCAATCATTAGCTCTTTTAATTGTTTGTTTAAATATGATGGCATTGGAAGTCGATTGTAGTACTGGTGCCGCAAGTGTTGAGGAAAGACATTTAAAATGAAATGAATTTAAGGCAAATCTCAAACAATATTTGATATGAAGTTTGCATACATAGAGGAACATATATTTCAGAATTCGTTTGTGGGTAAGGATGTAGAGCACGTTCCCTGTGTCGGGGTCTATCACCGGTAGTCTATGCACCTTATTGTGGATCAATGTCTTGATTGCGTTGAACAGACTGTCCATTAAATTGAACATAAAATCATTAATCGGTTTTGAAATGGAAAAAAAACAATTATGACTTTCAATGTTTAGCCCTAAATGACAGGTGCTCTCATTTTAAGGGGTATTTAACATTACCTCTCGTCCGGACCGATACTGACTAGTGATTGAACTTCTTCTTTGAGTACACCTAAGGGTCGAAAATGTCGACAATATATTAATGCAAAATTCATTTACAAAAAATAATATTCAAAACAAATTTTGATTTAAAAATAGATATAAATATTAGTCATTAGATTAAAAATGTTGAAGAGATTAAGTGTCGACACAATTGATAATTAATAGAAAAGTAATACTAATTAAGAATAGGATCTGAAGACAACATCACATTTAATGTCTTTTTGTATATAATTGGCTATTATTTTAAGAGGAAAAGTCAATCAAATGTCGAGGAAATGGTTTCTAAAATTTTTTTATCCAAATATTGTCTATAATATTGATTATAATTTACATAAATTAGTGAAAAAAACGATTTTTAATATAAGGAAAACCTAACAAAAAATGAAATCAAATGTAAAAGCATTTGGGAATGGATATGAAAAATGAGTGACAGGTGAGATGGTATGGGAAAGGGTATGACATACTTCTCCAGTTCTCGAGTTTGTGTTCTTCAAGCTCTTCCATCTTAACCAAGGGTGATTTGTAATACGTTCGCAAAATGTTTATGAAATCAGTTATTGTTAACATTCCTACGAACTCTTGTTTAGTACTTTCCCAAAGTGGTGCCGCTCTCACACCTTCATAATGTTCAGGGTAACAAAGAGAGAGACAATCGTATTTGATTAGATTCACAGATAATTCACATATACAAACATTTGCGAAAACTTTTGCTTTAAATCAATTATAGAAATTATTTTACAATAAATAGTTATTTATTAATTTAGGAAAATTTTTATCATTTTTATAATAATGAATAAATTCTTTGGGATTTTTTTATTACACAAAGGTCTTCTTATTCGCAATTCTGGGTATTTTTTCGAGTAAATAATTTTATCATTACTATTGAAAATTGAATTTTTCGACAAAATTCTTGCTATTAATTGATGTGAAAAATATATTTAAAGCAAAAATTTTTTAATTAGTCAACAAATAATTAATTCAATGCAATGTGAAATCAAATGCCTTTCTATTCGTATATAATTAGATCAAAAAATAGTTTATAGAAAAAATAGTTTTATGCGAAAGAAAATTATAATAATAAATAGTATGTTCGTTATGGTATAGACAGAGGACAGGTATATTTGGTATAATTTATATAATGCAAACACAATAGGGCTGTCATTACACAAGGAATTGCATAATAATAAATAATTACAATTCATTTGGAAATTGATATTTATTTCATGTTATTATAGAAACTAAATATCAAAATCAAATGCAAATGAATTGCAATTATTGTAATAAATTGTGAATCAAATGAGAAAAAGTCAAACAGAATATACAGAATATTCATTAAAATAATAAATATTTTTATATATTTACAAAAAAGTCAAAAGAAATAAAAACTAAAAATAATAACTAAAACACTATTTGGAAACTAAATAAAGAAAATAAAAAACATTAAAATAACATAATTTTAAAATTATTTATAACAAAATGAAAAATAAGAATTGGTTTCAAAAGTGTTTATGTCTTTAAAATTATATAATTATTTCAATTTAATAGACAAACCATTGCTTAGAAGTGCGAAAAAGGCTTTTTTGACGACCAGTTGTGTGTCGAAGACGACTAACTTAGCGCTGACGGGAATCAAGTCATAACAGCGATAAAATTTGAAGAATTTCACATAAATTAGATTTTCGTTATCTGTAATCAAATCAAATAAATTGTAATTAAAAGGAATTAAAACCAAATATTGACAACAAATTCATAATCAAAACTTATGACAAAAAATGTCAATAGATTTTTGTTTGAATAATTTCAAGGGATTTCAAATTGAAATTTTCAATCAATGATAAGGGGGTCAAATCAAAGAAATTTAGGTGTTTTTTATTTAGGGGGATATTTAAGGCAAAAATGTATCATAAAATTATGTTATGAATTAAGTGATAAAAATGACAAATTCTTACCAAGATCTTCGAAGTCGAATCTATCACAGATAGGCTCACCCGAACCAAATAACTGTTCCGGAAATTTAAAAAACTATATTTTGATATTCAATCGATGAAAGTATAAGAGAAACAAAAAAACATAATTTAGTCTCAAATGAAAGTTTTGTTTTGAGATTGTTTTGCATTCAAATCAAGTGCCATACCATTGAAGGGTGAGTTTTGAGAAATTTTCGTCTCAATTTTCTGACCGCCACCTGCATATTGTATGGGATGGGGTGTGTGCGGCTTTAACACTATAGCACCTTGATGCTATTCAAGATTTTCTTTGTTTTATTATCAAAAACCACAGTATGTTTACAATCAGTGCAAACACTTAACGCAATATAACAGACATTTTCAATAAAAATATCTTTCATATGAAAAGCAATTCATTTATAATAATAATTAAAATCTTGTGAATAAAAAATAAAAATCTATTCTTCATTTAGACGACAACAACAGTCATAACGATATTTATGAAAAATCAATTTCACGTTTAATTCATTTAATGCATTAATAAAAAATATTTTAACATTATATCCCAAAACGACACGATATTAACGGCAATATAGAAGCTATAAATAAATATATTATAACTTATAGATTGTATTATATTATGAAATATAATATAAATAACAGGTTTTGCGAGACTTTCGGAGATAGAGAGTGAGAGGAAAGGCAGATAAGAGTCGCTGATATTTAATATATGTATTATATTATATATTAAAATATTATTTACAAAATTATTGTTCAAACAAATGATTAATTAAATGAACGATAACTTCAAACATACGAACAATTGTGGCATTAATTGCAATTCATAACTAGATTGCAATTCAAGTGATTTTAGTTATGAAAACATTTCACAAAATTTCACATTTAATTACAATATAATAGCTATTCATATGACGGTTGTGTTGAGAAAAACCCCTTAAAATTGATGATCAAGTGTTTCTAAGGGGAGTTTCAGTCAAATTATATAATAATCAACTAAAATCATATTAACTGTGCAAGATCAGTCGCAAGTGTATATCGAATACATTGATGTCGAGCACAAAGTTGTATAAAATCGATATTTGAAGAGTTGTTGTTATTTTCAAATTTCAATTAACCTTTTCTACTATCATGTCTTTGACGACTCTCTCGCTCTCCCTCTCCTTCACTCACATCCACACAAATAGACTTTTAAGTTGTATTTGATTTCTTTTTTTCTCTCACAACAGATATTAACGTTTATAACAAAGAACTCTAAAAAGTGCACAAATTTCAAGTGAATGTAAAAAATGTTTAACAGCATTGAAAACATCATTTCATTCGCGAATAGCATTGAAGAAAAAAAGGGTGAGAATTATATTTATATTTATATACTGCATATCTCACTGTCAAACGAAAACGTTATGAAAACATTTCAGTCATATTTTTGCTAAAAATTACTTTTTTTTATTCTGATTACAGATTCAAAAAACGATGGCATCGAATGTTAGGCCAAAATATTATATCAAATATATATTTATATATATTTTTTGAGAATATATTTATATTAATACATATATTACAAGAATTGTTATTATGATGTATATTAAGGAATCTGTGCTGGCTCACAACAGTAGCAAGGTGAAACACATTAGCATGTAAATAGTGTATATCACTACAGCCAGGGGTGGAAGTGGTAGTGATTGTGCAGATGTCTATCGGCTATAATCATAATCACATACAAAACACGTTACACATTGAGGACTGACTGCTATTTAGTAGTGAATGAGAATATATTTGAAGGGAAAAAGTGAGTGAAAAAAGACATTTTCACGATTAGGACAGAGGGAGAGAGCAGTCAAGTGTTGGCACAACCAGAATATGAACGTCTCTTTCTCTACTCACATGACGTCATGTATTTACCGAAAAAATTTTAGCTTCACTTTTATTACAGAATATACACACTGTATATACGCCACCACATAAGGGGGAACTGTAGGCATAGTGTGAATGAGTATGGCTATGGCTATGGTTATGAGGGACTCAATTACAGCAATAATAACGTTATAATATTTTCAATGTCATTGGAGGTCAATGTGTGTCTGTTAGGCGCTCGGGGATGGAGGGAATGGCTGTGCCCTAATGTGTGTGCATACCATCCTCTGCTATGCGCTCGGGAAGGCCATTGCAGGTGGAGTTCTCCGATTCAATGGAGAGCACACATACGCACAAGGCTGGAGAAGGCCAGGGGTATAATATATATGATATGTGAGTACGTTATTGAGGGTCAACTCAATCGATAATATTTACAATAGTTTTAAACACAATATTGTGAACACATTTGGCTATCAATGACTAACGTTTGGATATAAACAACTCAATTGTTTAACACAATGTCTTTCAATAGAGTCTAAGCATTCATATGATATTCTGCACACAAACACATGTATTGCTATCTCAGACACGTTTTGACCAATTATTTTAATATCTTATTTGACAAAAAGCTCATCAAAAATATCATTGAATATTTACAATGTGTTAAACCTTAAGAATAAACACAGTATTTGTGGATGAATTTCGAAGAATTGCATTCAACTTGAGTTCTGAACATTGGTTTGAATGCAGGACTAAAGGCGACACTACTGTTGTTGCAGAGGATATGGATGTTATAATAGGGTTATTTTGAGGAATAGTTTTGGATTTGATTTGAAACAAATTATTCATGAATTGTGAAAAACATTATTCATATCATATTGAATGACATTTTCATATATCATCAAAAAGTTGTATTTTTCTAATGTTAGTTATATTTGAATTGAAGACAAACTTTCATTTGAGACAAACTTAACAAATGATATGAAAGTGATATCTATTTTATAACAAGAATTCAATGCAAACCTTAATGTGTTTGCTTTCGACGCCGGCAGCTATTGAATGGGAACGACCTCTGAATATGTCGATCATTCGCGAGACAGCGCCGGCCGACCCACTGCTGCCACTTCGAGACCGTGGCCTCCCCTCCGACTGGCACCTGTCCATTAGGAATGGGTCGAAATGGTTGGGCGTCACCGGACATGAGCTCTGTTTATGATTATTATGGTTTGAGTTACCGGTGCCCAAAAGGTTATTCTTAAGGGTAGTTATCATTGACTTTTTTCCCCTACTATCCGAAGTGCTGCGCGGCCTAAACGAGTCAATGAAGCCCCCGGAGGACGGGCTGCTCACACGCTGTCTAATATAATGTGTGCTCATAGACTCGTCATCACTCTGGCGTCTGTTCACTGATCTCATGCCTCCCGTTCCCAGACCGGCGCTAATGAGTGCCGAATGGCGTACGTGTGGTGATAGCGCTATGGGATGTGCCGGTCCTGACAGGGAACGGGCCCTTTGCTTGACACTGGGTTCGCACAGTTCGTCCGTTTGCAATGAATGTGAGCGTCCCGTCACTGGCATTATTGGCGGACAGTTATTATAATTGGCACTGGTGTTTGAGTCGCAACAATCGTAATCCTCGGTTATAATCCTTGGTATCGATAGCGACGGCTCCTATAGATTACGATAAAGTCATTTGAGATTAATATTAACTTATATTCGAGTTATGAATGAAATTAATAGTAATTCAAATCTAAATGAAATCTATTAATGATTTCAAACAATTATTAGATTTTAATTTTATGTTAAATTCAAAACAATTTAAATATATTAAACAAATAATTAATTTGAAAAATAAGTCACTTTTTGATAGTTTTGACAAACATTAACAAATAATAAGTAATTTGTTTTAAAACATTTACTGTAAAAATTGACGTAAAAAACACATCAAAAATAAATATTAAATAATGAAATATTTTTAACAAAAATATCCTCATTTAAAAACTTTTAAAGACATAGAAAATATAATTATTGAAGAATTGGCAAAATTTTTGTCAATATTTAATATTAAAAAAATCACTGAAAATATGTTTAACTCAAAGGTCATTTAGGATCAACTCAATCATTATAGATAGCCATCATTAATGCATTTCTATTCAAATGTAGAAAATATTTGTTATTCAAAAAACTTCTTAAAAGTTATTCTTCAGAATATTAACACAAATCCTATAATTAATTATAAAATTAATGAATGAATAATTGATTGCAAAATAGGATTAATTCTCACAATATATACTCTGTATATAAATAATATAAATTAGAAATTATTTATAAAATTTTAATATGAATTTATGTATAAATAATATGAATAATATATAATAATTGAAATTTCAGACAAAGATTTGTCAGACAATTAGTCATTAAAGACATGAATTTGATCTGAGATAAGAGACAACAACAAAAAGAAATTCATTAAAGAATGAAATTTAAGATCTATTAAAATAACAGATGTTTTATGGGTTTAATTATCACAACAATTGCTATATTGATTTGTGTAGAGGTAATCAATTGAGAACTACTATCACATCTACCTGTGCCGACACATACACTATATAAACAATAATTACATAACAGTATTGTATATATAAATCAATTATTATAAGGCTTTATAGGCATTGCTTTCACTGATTCTATGGTTCATTTGACTCAAAATAAATGGCAAAATATATTATGAAATCAAACGACAAAATAATTAATATTTTATTATGTTTTACAGAAAATGAATTTCTTTAACATAAAAGTGAATCTAAATATAAACTCAAAATTTCAATACTATTGGATATAAAAGCAATTTTTGAGATCACAATATATTGCAGAAAACACTTGAAAATAATGAGCACTGGATTTGATGCCAAGTCTTATTCAATATAATTAATCTCATTTAAGGAATAAGTGATCGCTCTTCAAGTCTGGTGAGATAAAAGGCCAGTCACATATTAAACATGCTTGGTCAATCAATACAGCAATGGGTATAAACAATAAGTATTTTATATATCTTTCGTCAATATTCTGAATGCATGAACAGAAGCGATAACAGCATAGAAGGCCTGTTAGACCCTATTAAGACCTGTCTCATTGGATATCATATATACCCAAATGTATTGTAAATACGAATTAAATGTTTTTTTTTTTTGCATTAAATCTTCACTTTTTTTTGTCATTAATTTCTTTTTGTCTTAATTTGGTATTTCTTTCACTAAACGAATGACTAGTTTTTGAAGTATTTTAAGGAAAAATATGCTATAAATAAATGCAAATTAAAATTATATATTTTTAAAAATTTGTCACTTATTATAAAAAACAAAATAATGAAAAAAAGTTATTTTCATTTCAAAAATCAATAACAAAAAAAAATTTAATTCAATTTTGAAAAATATTAGAAAAAGAAATGATCAAAGATGTGGAAATGATTTCACCCTGCAGGGTTATTACTGATATATTTGATGATCGCTGATATTTAAACCTTCAGGGGTTTAGGGTTGAGAAACAAATTGAAAATTTGGGATATTTTACATACAATACATAACATGTGATAATATATGACCGAAGTAGCAAAAAATAGGTAAAACTAACGAAATAACGGTTGCAATGATTTGAGGGATCGAGTGGACGGACAGACACTTATATCTGGGCATTACTGGCATAAGTCTCATATAATATATACCATTGAAGCGAAATTCTGTCAACAAATTCATTGTCAAATAACACAAAACTAGGAATAAAATCATATAAACAGCTGAGAGAAAAAAACAAAGAAAGAGAGAGAGAGAGAGACAGAGAGAGAGAGAGAGAGAGAGAGAGAGAGAGAGAGAGAGAGAGAGCAGAAGTAAACACATATAAAAGTCTCGTTTTATTTGTTGAGAAAATGTTTTATTCATTAATGAAAATCCAACAAAAATTCATTTAAACCGAAAAGTTTTAGTTTGTATTTTCTGGTAAAAGAGTTCTGAAAAAGTAATTATTTTCTAATGTTTTACTCATGACTGATATAAACCTGGCTTATATTGTTTGTATAAACATAGCTGAGATGACCCACGAATGGTCAGAATGTCTATTACTGGCCACTATGGGATCGGATAGAAAATAATTAGATAATAAAAAGTGTTGAATAAGAATAAGTGGTTTTATTTACTGGAATATTCTGTAAAACAAATTTTATGTGAATATTCTATAAATAATAAAAACGTTAATCTATTTGAATGAAAATCAATGTGAAATTGAATTGAAAAAAGAGTTTTAGGAATGAAAACAAAACAATCAATTGATTTACTCTACGATATATTTGCAAACAAATGCCTAACAAATGAAACACATTTTATCTTAAAAATATGTCTGAAAAACATTTGCAAACAATTTAAATAACCATTTATGACAGACAACAATACTATCTATTCGTTCATTGCATTCATATTTTTAATAAAAATGAATTCAAATTAGAAATAAGAAAATTACAATTCTCTCTCTCTCTCTCTCTCTCTCTCTCTCTACTTGTTTTCTATTAGATTGAATTCATTTAATGCGAGAGAGAGAGAGAGAGAGAGCGAGAGAGAGAGAGAGAGAGAGAGAGAGCACATTAAATGAGATGATATCTTGAAATTGAATTTCACAGACGAATAATAAGTGGAGAAAAACAATTCAGACAAACATTTCATTGATTGGATGAATGAGTGATACGTTTGTTAATTAAATTGCATTTTAGAGATAAAACTACTAATAAATTAGTGACAAAATTGCAATTCAATCCATGATTAATAATATTGATATGTTTTGCCATTTTCTATAAAAAACATTTTCAATTAATAATAAATAAAACTCAAATCAATGCAAAACTGCTTTATAAGCCTTTTTAGATTAGACTTTCAATAGAAATAAAATGGATTTTAATTTATTTATTATTTAAATATTATAATTATATTCAAAAAATTATATTTTCGGAAAATAACTACAATTAAAAGCAATATTAAATTGTTTTTCTTAGAAATTTTTAAATAAAAAACAAAACAAAAATTAGTTAAATCTATTCAATCAAAAACTTCTTATTTCTTAAAAAAAGAGTTAAAAATAAATAATAATTTGCATAAAAATGAGACAAAAATACGAATAACACATTATATAACAAAATAAAAAATATATTGAATTTCAGAATATTATATCTTATCAACGATTTGACACAAAAAAAACAAAAACAACATTATTGTCATTAAAGCAATAAAAAAAATTCAAACTTTTATTTCATAGAATTAAATGACTTTCACATACGAAACTCAGAACAAGAGGTGAAAGGTTAATAATAGTGTCATTATTGCTAAATTTGTATTTTTTAACCTTTTTAAAAAAAACTTAATGTTTTAAAAGCAAATTAATTTTATACCATATTTTTCACTCTCTTATGTAAAATAAATTTCATTATAACTCATGAATAATATATAAATTAAATTAAATTTCAAAAACTAATAATAATTTTCATGTGATATACAAAATAAAAAATATTCTATTTTTATATCTTAATAAATAAGATTCATATATGACTTGAATATTCAAAACTTGCAATACTTTTAAACATTATTTCAAAGTCAGATAAAAAAGTGATTAATCAAAATGAGATCTAAAATGATTTCATTGATTAAAAGGCTTTAATGAAAGCATTTTCAATAAACAAAACTTAAAATTAATTAAATTTTTATATATGGTTTAAATTGAAAATTGATTTACAAATATCTATTATAAAAAAGACCTTCAATTCATTACTCCTGAAAAGGGGTTATTTTCCTATGAAAGTGAGACAAATCAAAAAACTAAATACATTCAAAAATCTGTATTCATTTAAAAGAAATATTTTCTTTTTAATGTTTATCTAATCTTATGATTAAAATAAAAATATATTTTCTTTAATGAATATTGAATGCGAAGGACAAAAATGTGATAAAAATGTCTGCAATTTATAAGTGAAAAACTGTATACTTTTTACATATTTTCGACGATTTTTAAAAATTTCATAAAAATATTCAAATGAAAACTCAATTTTGAAATATTTAATCAATTAGTGATTAATTAATTGACTCTAAAATCATATATAAATGATTGCATTGATTGAAAATATCAATAAATACCATATGTTTGCGCACTTTAAGACTTTCATTGCCACAAAACTTTCCATTGAATGGCATTTTCACGTATAGTATAGTATAGTATATCAAACATATGATACAAATTGCAATCATTTGGTCATAAATAACAATTACCTCAACATCACTGATCGAGAATATCATCTCCTCTTCACGTATTTGATAGCAAGTCATTTGGACTTTTGATTTCAAACAAAACAATTTCAAAAATAGTTATTAGACTCTAGTAATAGGTTTTGCATGAAATACGACAACAAATTGAATAAAAAACCAGTTTTTAGATTAAATAAGAAATCACAATATGTTTGAAGTTTTGGTTTAAATAGGCTTTTGAAAAACAATGTTAATATAAGTTTAAAATTCACATCCAGTTTCACACAAAACAAATGATAAATAATAATTATTGTATTCCCAACGCATAGACACAAAGGGCCATATGTTTTGCCAATACATAACACTATAACATAAACATTGAATTTTTCATTTGAACACTTGATTCGATGTTTTTCATATACTTTTAACTATATATTGCATTCACTTTTATGTCTCTGATATTATATATTGAATAAAGAGATAAAATGTTTATTAACCTCTAAATAGTGAAAAACTGATAGCAAATGATATATGAAATATAGAAACATTTGAAACAACTTCTCATTAATGTTATATAAAACTAGTTATGAATCGCGAGAGAGAGAGAGTGAGAGAGAGAGGGAGAGAGAGAGAGAGAGAGAGAGAGAGAGAGAGAGAGAGAGAGATTTTGTATTGAATCTCAATAGCAATACTATTCGTGTGATTGGCGTTTAATATGTGAAACAGCATTTCATTCAATATTTATATTTTTAATTAAAAAAACAATTTTCAAGGCTTTTGAAACGAAAAGTTTTGATGAAAAGAGTAATAAAATATCACATAATATAAGAATGAATCAAAATCATTGTCTGTATACTACCTAGGTCTATTAATAAGTATATGGAGTGTGTATGACCTCTAGTGTGACTTCAAGGGTGCGGTCACAACAAAACAAATAATTTGATACCTATTTTTAAAAATTATGGAATTTTTTAATTAATGCGATTTTTACAAAAAAAAACACAATATTTCACTTTATTTCACTTTATATTAATATTTGAATAAAAAACTCAAATACTATACAACACATCAAAAGATACCCTCATTTTGTGTTCAATTCAGTCATTAAATTATTGTAAAAATATATAAATATTTTAAATTACATAATAATTATAACTTTGTTTTTCAACTTTTAATACAAGTTATCCGACAAATGAGTTTCTGTTTTCATATTAGAAAATTTTTATGATTAAAACTCAAGTTTTTAATAATAAGTAGAAATCTCTATAAAACTCATTCATCTGAAAAATATTAATATAAATAAAATGGATAATAAAATTGTAAAAATAGTTTTTCTTACTTCTAATTATTATAGAAATATTTTTATTATTATAGTATTAATTGAATTCTGGAGTAAATATATACAGAATAACATATAAAGGAATTTATGGATCAAATATATAAACAATTATAACAAATGACAAACAATAGAGTGATCTTTAAAGCCAGTCTAATATGAGAGTTAAGTCACGCAAACAACTGATTCTCAACTCAATTATTGATTATATGATTGAGTTTTTGCAGTCAATCATATATTAGCAAAAATCGCATAAAATATTACAGATTATTCTTTATATGTTAATGAAGACAACGTTCCGCAGGGATCGCATACATGCAATGCTTTTAAATTCTTGTAGAATATTCTGTTATTTGATTAGAGAATAAACTAATTGAATATATAATTGTTGTTCACATTTACAACTAAACGATCAATATTTACATGTTATAAAAGTATATCCAACCCATAGAAGGCAATTGTGATTGAATTTTGTTATCGTTATTGATGATAACCAGGGTCTTATTCAGGGGTAATCAGATTTACTCGTCTAATAAAACATCAATAAAGAGAATATCGTTTTTATTCTTAAACCCGAACTTCATTATAATTGATGAATGTCTGCCAATCGTTCAAATGGTTGACATACAATTAGGTCTACGACGAGCACAAGTAGTTAGTGGTTGAGATCGATATCGGAATAACAGTTATATGTTATGAGAACTGCTCTTAAAGTTTCTAATCGTGAGTTTTATTGCAAACTTTGCTATTAAGTCCATAAGTTGTATAGCGTTTGAGATGAAATGAAATCAAATATATTATAAATAAATATATTAAATACGGAGCAAAACATCATTCAGTTATGAGTTATGTATTTATTGATTAACCCTTATATCAGCGAATGTGTAAACACTGTAAATAAGGGTGTATTTCTTTCTCAAAGAAAACATTTCTTTTCTTTTATATACATTTATTTAATGATAAAAAACAACATTTTTTCAACATTTCTCCCATTATTTTCGAGTCAAATAAATGTGTTTTGAATATGTTTTTCAAAAATAAATTCGAATTTAATGAATAAGATAACAATTTTTGTAATCCTTTTAAAGGATTAGATTTAAAGTAAAAATTAAATCAAATTTATTTTTAAATAAGTTTTAATCTTTGAAAAATGTTATCAAAGATTTCACTAAATATTCATCAATTTCTGCTAAAGACAATTGTTTTTAACCCCTTCAAGAAATGCTAGCTTTATATGATCAGGGTATATATGCTACTCGTTTGTCGATATCTCAAACCGATAGTTATATTTAAAATATCAAAAAACTATTTATTAATAATATATTAAATTTGAATTCAATCCAATCGTCGTTTTATAGGATATTCAGTGATGTGTAAAATCATAGAAATATATATTTGTGGGAAAAATCTTTTTCATTATTAATGCATAAAATTGATTATGAATTGAAGCGAACATTTTTTCGCTTAAATTTTCATCAAAAATCTCAACTTTTATTATAATAAGTGAATAATATATATTTTATTGAATATATTATTCAATATTTACTCCAATGAAAGCGTTTTTTGAAGAAAATATGACAAATATTCTAATGAGATATGATTTGAAAAAGTAATTAAAATATATTTAACATTAAATGTTAAGTAAAACTAAAAATCATTATTATTATCGGTTTTTATATTAAAAATTATATTACAAAACATAAACTGTATGTAAATCTTGAATTTAATTCTCATATTCATTGTTCATCTTTTGATAAATGAATTTATAAAAAATATTTTTATTAAGTCATTTAATCAAAACTTAAACCAAACTTAAACTTATAATAGACAAAAAATTTGTAAAACTATTTTGATATATCACTCGGTCTTAAAAAGCTATGAATACTTTTTGTTCACAAAATGTGTTTTCATATCTATTATGAGATAACAATTCATAATAATTTCTAAATTCATGGCATGTTTTGGATAATTTCATATCAAAAATTCATATCATCTGAAATATCATAAATCAAAGAGTTTTATAATACAATGAAATAAAAAAAATGCATTTTTCGATAGATAGTAAAAAAGGATATAATTTTATGTCGTTTGAAATGACATTTAAATGTCATAAATATATAAGTTTTGAATTTATATATATATTAAACATATATAAAAATTGAAGTTATTTGTAGAAAATCTATCAATCAATATATTCAGGGTATTTATGACATGAAGTCATAAAAACTGTTTTCAAAAATACTAAAACAATTGACGAAATAAAAATCATTTTAAGTAAAACATTTGGTTTAAAAGAATTAAAAATAAGTTATAATTAAATTAGAAATGATTTTGAATAAAAGATTTGGATATTTGCAAAAAAATGTAAAAAAGAAAATAACAAATGTTTGAATACTTACAAAAATTCAATAATAAAATCATATCTTTAATGTCGAACGAAATTAATAAGAGTTATGTATATAAACATAACATTTATTACAACATCTTTTGTTATAATAAGGTTTTGGTTTAAAAATAAATATTCAAAAACTTATAAATTCAATGAAAATTTCATAAAACTTTGTTTGAATATAGTGAACGAAAATCATATAAAACATAAATTTTGCTGATTTTGTTCACAATATTTATTATACAATAAATAAATATTCTTTTGAAAAGATTATGTATTTATAGAAAATAAAGTGAAAAAAAGTTATGACAAGTGATTATATGTACAAAATTTATACATTCATACGATCTTTGATTCAGCAGTTTTTATAGCATCAGAAATGAGTGTATATTTAGTGGAAAAGTGAGAAAATATTTATCAAAAATCATAATAAATTTATTTTGAATAAAAGTGAAATATTTTTGTCCAAAACAAAATATTCTTATATTATTCATATATTATTAAAATATATAACAATGTTCTTATCGTTTAAATATTTATTGTAAAGGATTTCATATTTCATATCCAATACAATAAGAAAACATGAAAAGTGTTGATAAAAAATAAATAAAATTTCTGTCAAATCATTCATAAATATAATCATTTTCTACTTATAATATGATATTTCAAAAAAATGATAAATATTTAACAATTGATTTATAAAGGCTTTAAATGGACCCTGAATTAAAACAACATATACCTGAGCCCAAACACTACAACAGTTTTACAAATAAAGAAAAATGAATTGAATTCAAATGAATGGTGTATTTGATGTCAAAACTAATGAAGTTTTGAATGTTTTAATTTGAAAAATATGACATTTAATAAAATATGTGAAAATATTGCAAAAGTTATTTATTAATATCCGTTTCCTTTAAAATATATAAGTTTAATAAACAGTATTTAGAATTTACGGCAAAAATATTACTAATAATTCATATTAAATAAAATATTACTAGAAGGATTGAATAGTCTTTAGCATGACCATATTCAAATAATGTTACAATTTTTATTTTACTATTTTCTTGTA
>JAQIXR010000870.1:0-18305 GCA_034700825.1 Quadroppia sp. Gr-Ori-00064 | reverse complement strand
GGAATGCGATCAAAGGGTGGACTATGATCAAGGATGTTTTCATTATATCAGTGCAATCATTATAAAGACTTCTATAATATTAATAAAATATTGCTTTCCATTGAGTGCAGGACTGGTGGCCGTCACGAGTGGCGCAGCCTTTTTTCAGCCGTTTGACTCATTCATAATCGGATCCCTGGGCTGTATAGCAAACACACTCATACCACCTGTTTTGGATGGACTTAGAATCGATGACCCGGTGGGCGCTGTGGCGGTTCACGCGGGGGGAGGAATGGTATAATTAATCTATTATTCGATTTTTATTTACAAATTCATGTATAGGTCGGCGCTCTCTGTGTCGGACTCTTCACTGTTGACATTCCCAATATAATAGCGAATGGAGGCCTAACCCGAGGACAGAAGGGTCTCTTCAAAGGTGGAGGTTTTCATCTATTGGGTGTTCAATGTCTGGCAGTGATATGTGTGAGCCTCTGGAGTGGGATCACGACATGGATGCTATTGGCGGCCATCGACAAAGTCATTCCCATCCGGATGTGCATCGAAGAGGAAATACTGGGCGCAGATATTTGGATACATAATATCAGACACGAATGTTATGACTTCGACGCCATTATCAGTGAAATGAGAAGAGAAGGACTGGATCTCTGTCCTCATATAACTGTCCAAAAGCACAAGACGTCCATTGAATTCAATGTGAATATTATTAATAAGTTTTTGGTTAAACGCAAACGAAATCATTGGATGAGACAATTGATGGACAAAAACAGTATTGAATGCTATGAAAAGGCATTTAAAGCAAAGCAATTGAAGTTAAGTAATGTTAAGACAGTTAAAAGTGCTTGGGTTTCGTCGCCCGCGGAGGTCAGGTATATAGAGGTTAATAAACGTTAAAAAAAATCACAGAATATTTGTATCAAGAATTCATTTATTCACAAAAAAAAGTTCAAATAATTATTCAATTTTTATATTAAATAACATTAAATTCAATACAAATTAATGACAAATAGTTTTTGTAATTATTTTATTTGATTGAAAAACAAAAATATTTTGACATTTCATTAGAAATATTCTTACAATGCATTCAAACCATATTTGATGTCTGTTTGACCACAACTAATGGCCTCTCAAAAGGTGTTCACCTGATAATAGTCCACAACTATTATCTCGAATGCAATACATTTTAACTGTATTTTCAAATCAACAAAAATTATTAATTTTTTTGTAAATAAATTTCAATTTATTTAACAATTTTTATTGATTTTGATTTTAAGGGTCGATAAAATATATATAAAGATACGAAAATACCCTTAAAATATGTGAGAGTTTGCAAGAAGTTATTCGTTCTTAAAATTTTGAATTAAATACAGAATATTTGGATTTAAAAGTTATTTATATTCAATGAAAGGCACAAAACATTTGTCTAAATGTTTAAAAAGATTTTCTTTTGTATTATTTTGTAATTCAAAGCAAAAAAGTGTTAAAAAAATATTAATAACAAAAAAATTAATTTTGTATACAAAAAATGGTTTAAAAATTCAAACGAAAATATAAACTATTTTTAATGAATCGAAACATAAATTAAATAATGAATGAAAAAAACGAAATTTGTATTTGAATTCACTTTTTGTTTTGAATTAACATTTGTTTAAAAAATGATTTCATTTTTAGTTTCATTTTCAACGAAGTCGTCATTCGTTTCGATAACCGATTGGAAAGGTATCTCATCTGTCATTTGAGTGCAAAAAGTTACACCGGGGTTGGAAACGACACTTCCCGGTGCGGGCAAAATGTTTGCATACAGTGTTCTGTGCATTGCGGGGTAATCGCGGCGGTCGAGCGCCTACACCTCGACCTCCGAACGGAGGCATAAAATGTTGTGGCGGTGGAGGTCCCGAATGTGGGGGACCGGGAGGACCACCTGAGGCATTGTCGGGCCATTGTTGAAACGATGGGCCATTTTGAGGAAAGAACTGTTGTAGAGGTACTGACGGCACGTGCCCTGAGAAGGGGTCGGCCACAGGTGGGAGTAGTGCTGGACCGACGAAAGGTGGCATTAATGGCTGGTCAGCAAAACCCGAATTCGGATGCATGTGTTGAGGGCCGGGCGTTGGGAACTGATTGGTAACAATGGGCGCAAAGTCTCTGATTGGTGGCTGACTCACAACGAAGTTGTTAAGCCTCGGCGGCAACACTTCCCCTGTCTTGGGCTGCGGTAAATCAATCTTTGAGAAGTCGTGATAATTGTTGGGATTGTTTTCGTCGTCCAATGGAATCACTTTCATCGGTTCCGTCTCGTAATGGCTCTCTGGGTCGGGCTCTTGAGCCGACTCCGGGATCTGATTCCTAGTGTAAAACGTCTCTAATATTGTCCGCATTCGGTCCGCTTGAACCCAACGTTCCTTTGATTCTTTGCCAACATCTATGAGATTGTCGCCATCGCAAGGGATCAGATGCCAGACGCCAAAGGAATGGGCTCTTGAACTGTAGTCGTCGGAGACGTCGAAAGTGTTGGCACTTCTTCTGGCCATAAGCATCAGTTCCGCCTCATGTCTCATATCGAATCGTCTGAAGTCGCCAAAAGTGGAGGCACCGGGCGGTCGGTTGACGTTCACGCGTTCCGTCTCATCCAATTCAAAGAGTCTAACGGTTTGGATATTCTTCTTCGGGTTTTCATCGACCCATCTATTGGTTCGAAACAGAAGACACAAAAAAATGATAATTAATATCAAAATGTTTTTATGGTTTTATGAAAGAAAGTCAAAGAAATCAATGGTTTTGTCAATAAATAAAATAAGACAACGAATGAACACTTGTTTATTGGTTTGAATATCGGTTCAAAACATTGACATATTTTGTCTCCAATACAAATACAGACAATCAGTGAGTGATATCTCATATGAAAAGGTCTATTGATTTCGATAAACACGTAAACCCATTGCAATACAAACCTCACAGACTTTTTGTCTCCTTTTTTAACAATACATAAAATCGATTTGAGTTTAAGCGAAGAACTCCTATCGAATATCACAGTCGGCGCCGCCAGTGACGGGTCCACAGATATCTCGGGCACAGGTATGTCCACACTCATGTGGTTCGCCATCTCATCGTTGTTCGTGTCTTCGTTTGTCCGTTCGTTCTGTTCTTCATCACATCTGTCGCTCTCTTCGACATCATTGCTATTGTTGTCATCGCTGTCGTCACTGAAGACAGCGTTGGAATCACTCTTTTGGTCCATTTTCTCGTCAATCATATCCTTATAAAATGAGAACACTTTTGGCGGCGAAGCCTTTGGACTAGAAGTGGATTCGGTGTTTGTGTCAACGCTAGCACTGGTCGGGTCTTTGGTGGACACCGAAGCGCTCGGACGACGCTTTTTCTTCACCTGAGACATAGGTGTGTCCAACAAAGCGTCCATAAAAGAAGTCGATTCCTATCAGTGATCAAAACAATTGAAACAGTAATATAGGGGTCATTGAGCTCAGGGGTCGCACCCAAGGGTCACAACTCTAAAATACCCCCTCTTTCACAGTAATCATAAACCCTTTCAAAGGGGGTATTTCAGAGAAGAAAAACGTATTTTAAATGACAAAAAAATTATATAACACTTACGTGAAGGATGTGTTTGACCGTCGGGGGCGCTGGGGGTGGAGGTGTCACCGAAACAGAGGACGTGATCGTAGCACCACTTGTGGCGGGCATTGGCTTAATCTCTGTGCCAATAGTCTTGCCCTTTGACACAGAACTGGCGGCCACTATAAGTTGTGTCTCACTATTGCTTATATTTGTAACCAATTTCTTGGAACTGCTATTCAGTGACTCCTTTTTCGTCTTTGAAACTGACTTCATATTTGTCTGAGCACTCACTAAGCCCTCGAGCCGTGACTTCCCGGGCTTTACCTTAACAGTGACTGGCCTTACAATGCGGTCGGGCTTTGGATTAGACTTATCCCTAACCTCTTCGCCTAAAAAGACATCGTCATTCATGTCCACATCGTTGGACACATTACTGGTTATTGTTTTTAATCGCTTAATGTCTGAAATGTTTTTGTTATCACTATTTGACTCAAAACTATTGTCTTTTTTCCTCTTTTTGTGCTCTTTCTTATTGTT
Organism: Quadroppia sp. Gr-Ori-00064; assembly: GCA_034700825.1. Taxonomy (NCBI): domain Eukaryota; kingdom Metazoa; phylum Arthropoda; class Arachnida; order Sarcoptiformes; family Quadroppiidae; genus Quadroppia; species Quadroppia sp. Gr-Ori-00064. The sequence continues at coordinate 14,195 of JAQIXR010000870.1, read as the reverse complement.
AATGTTATTGTCTTTGACCCCTTTGACCCCTGAGGCCATTTCGATCATTTTGGTCCACTTCTCGACAATCTGTTTGGCTTTGACAGCCAATAGTTGGTCATCCCCTTTGGACAGGGATTTAATCATTTTCGGCGAATCGTTTTCCCGAAGCCTTTGGACATTCATCGGCAAAATCATCAATAGTTTCAACAACTCATCCAAAAATGGTTTGTTATTCAAGTCTTTCGCCGATTTGATCCACAGGTGTATTGTCTCCCATCCGCCAGACTTGAGAAATCTGTGGCCAAAGGGTTGAAACAAAAACAAAAAAACCATTAATAAAGACATTACGAGAATCTAATCCATACTCTTCGAGGACATCACAATTGGTGGCCAAAAGGATATTGCAATAAACACATCGCGAGACCAGCTTTCGGGAGAACTTCTTCATTAGACTTCAATCGGTGGCAAAAAAAAGGGGACAAAAACGTAATAAATGTCAAAATTATGTGAATTTCGCGTCAATTAATGACAACAAAAACGGATAATGTCTTCAATTGAGGGCTCGTATTGTTGTGTCGCGAACCCAACCGAAGCCAATGTGGCCTCAGGTCAAGGGTTAGCGCATGACAACAATGAGCGCCCAATGAGGACATGAAGACATGAAGACATACCTCGAAAGTCTCGGCACTTCCGCCACATTCTTAATACCTCCCAAAGAGGTGAGTAATGGCGCGAATGCTGTCAACAATTGGTTTGGTTCTATTGGTGCCATTAAGGGGTATTGTCTTAAGGGTTATGATGTCATTTATGATGACATTGTGTGTTCGAGCCTTTTATTGTTTGATAAATGCTTTGCAATGAATTCAATCCATTCAATGGCAGTCAGTAATGGAGTAATGGCTGACACGAAATACATTGAGTCTATGTCTACGGTTTGGACATAAATATTGTTCACTGCAATCAATACCCTTTGCGTTGCTTTTCTCATACATTATTGTTATGTCAATTGATTAATATTATTGACGTATTTTATGTCCATTTGTTTGCTATCAAACCGTCTGAAGCCATCTGTCGTCCAAACCATTGACTTATAGTTTGACACAAAAAATACATATTTTTCGTGCAATTTTTAACGTCTGAATTGCGTTGATGTTAACGAATACAATACAGGGTGCAGGGGGTGAAGAGGGTTGAGTTATTGGAGAGGTTTAGTTTATTCACATTTATATAATATTATATATTTTTTGTTTTTATAATGTATTCATTGCTGCCATTCATAGAGAATGTGTTTTAGGTATAGCTATATATGAGACATAAGTTTCAATACTTTGTATTGAATTGAATGTAAAAATGAAGTAAAATATTCTTGTGTTGAATTTGATGTAATTTCAACAAAACTTATGTTTTTTTAGTAAATGATTGACTGAAAAATGTGAACAATTATAACATATTTTTATAATGAATTAAAGCAAAAAATTATATAAAGTTTTTAAAAATAATAATTTATTGAATCATTGAAACAATTATTTAATGATATTCTCATTAAAAATAAAATAATTATAAAAAACACTTAAAACCAAATATAGTATTAAAATCTAAATATCGTTTTGAGGAAAATATATGAAATCAATAGTTAATTAAAATTAATTAATATTTTAAGAGAATTTAAATGAAATAAAAAATTTAATTTTAGGCTTATATACAATAAAAATAATTTTATATAAAAATTTCATTCAATTTAATATAAAATAAATTGAAGTTAAGTTAAGTTAATATAAATGACACAAAAGAATAAAAATCTCTAATATATTATTTGTTAGTGTTTTTCAGTCTTTGCAATGAATTTGATTTTTGAATAAAACTTTTTTTGTATGAAAAGGAAATCCAATGAAAATAAAATATATTTTGTTTTAATGATAATTAAAATACGTTTCTTATATTCGGATCACTTTTGGCTTTGATCTCATTTTCGTTTGCTTTTTCTTAGGCTTAGATGTCTGTTGAGCTGTTGGAAGGAAAGGTAGGTAATATTGGAACGGCATAGACGACTGAGCCTGGATTTGGTGTGCGAATGGCAACTGGTGTTGAATGAAGAACGCCGGCTGTGATGGCGGCCGCGGCGGCGCCAGTGGCGATGGCAGCACCAGACGATTAGGTGCCGTCAAGTGTGTTATCATTGAGTAACCATTTTTCGATACTTTCGGTACTTTTGGTCTTCTATTCGGCAGTGTTAACGGCATTACTGGATAGGTATGTGAGAACGCCGTCTCCAAGCCTTCCATCGGTTTAAGTGCCCAACCGTTCTCTCCGGCCATCAGTTCGTCGAAGAAGTTGGAAGTAGTGACGAAATGGTGTTTCGATGGCTTATAACGATTTGGATTATATTTTGCAAAGTTTTGTTTCATTTTATTCATTGAATTCATTTTATGTAATTTCGGTATAAAATGTGTTTCGGGTAATGTTAGCGGATATTCCTCGTCAGCGATGATCTCCGGTACATAACCGGCCATCTTTGTGCCGGACAACTCTTTTTCGTTGGATTTCATTTCCTCGATCAGTGTTGGAGTCAATTGAAAGTTGTTATTATTGTTAAGAATATTCTTGTTATTCTTGTTCTCGTCCGACAATAAGCTCTGTTTGATTAACTCCTTCTCGTTTTGAGTCAATTTCTTCACATATTCCGTGGGATTGTTTTCGGCGAAGTTATAGGGTTTGAACTGATCGTAGAAGTAGTTCATCTGCTGGGGTCGGGCTATCGGCTGATGGCCTTCATAGCTATAGCTGGGCTTAATATCGTAATAATCTCTTACTGTAAATTCAAACCCATTAACACCCGACTGTCCAAAGCTAGGCCCGACTGAACCGGTCTGTCCAGAGCTTGGTTTGGTGGCTATGCGTCGACTGCTGTCCAACATGTCTTTGCTATAGCTGTGAGTTCTCTGTGGTTGTGATGATTGCGGTATTATCTGTTGTGTCTGTGCTCCCAATGTCTGGTAGTGAGGAATGACTTCCATTTCACTTAATTCTTGAGCCCATTTAGGTTTGAGTGATTGGGCAGACATTGTATTGAGTTCTTTGTTGGGCTTATTGTTGTCCTCCGGTTGTGGTGTCTTCTCGTCTGACCACAAATGATTACTTGACGGACCAATGGTGTGGTGAACACCTGGGTAAGTATATACCGGGTCCTTATTGAGGTAATAGTGCTCGGGTTCTGGCATTTTTTGCTGCAAATCCAAATTATTCCAGTTTTTATATACCGGTGCTTTAGTCGTGTGTTTGACATTCAATTGATTGGGATTTTGTTGATTAGAAGTGAATGCGTTATGTATTTGTGTCGACCAATTGTGTTGTATATCCGTGTGCTCGGACTGAATGGGTTTGGGGTTTTGCGTCGGTTGTCCTCCTGTTTGTCCTCCTGTCATGAATTGCGTGTCATAGGCATTGTTCTCCAGTTGAGGCCAGGGATCCTTCTGTCTGTCCAACAGTTCAGTATAACCTAAGGTGATAACAGGTGGCCTATAGTGTTGGGGCGGGTATGTTGTGGGCATAGGTGATGGTGGAAGTGTTGAGACGACATCAGTTCTAGTCCTTTCCGTCACATATGAATCTGTGTTTTGCTTTTTGTTCGGCCATTTGACGGCCGGTCGAGTCGGTAATATCGGTGCCAATTGGCGCACAGGCTGTTCTTGAGTCTTATGTCTGGAGCTTGTGTATTGCTTCGGGGGCGCCACCGATGAGGTCTTAACAGTGGGCAACGGCGGGGGCATCAGATAGGACTTGTCCGCCTCTGTGGACGGTATGTATGGTTCTGATCGAGTGCTTTCATAACCGTTTTTATTGTTATTTCTTATGCTATTCACTCTTTGACTGTTGTTTGGCGTAAATGATTGCTTATTACCATTAGTTGAATACTGATATGAATCAGTGGTGCTGTGACTAAGGACGGGCTGATGACTCGTCACTCGATTACTGTTCCCGTTATACTCTTTATAGCCTTTTTTGTTCGCATCGCTAACTGTCCCAAAATCACTGTTCAGGTGTTGTGTATTCTTATCGTTATTATTATTGATGTTATAATTATTATTATTATAATTAGTTTGACTATTCTTTCTGTCATTAGCGGCGCCGGCAATATTGTCAGCGCCATAGTCGTCATCAGACCCTGGATTCTTCTGGCGTTCCCCAAAATTGCCGCCAAAATAATTGAATTTGATATCTTTGCCGTTATTATTGTTATCGATATTTTTGTTATTATCTTTCGATTCATTATTCGAGTAATTATTCTTGTCGTCAGAATTGCCTAATAATTGAATTGTTGGAGAAATAAAAAAATATGTTTCAAAACATTTTCACATATTTACAGACATTTCCAGTAATTCACTCTTATATGAGAATATATTAAGGCTTTTATATGTATTTCATTAGTTTTATTGTCAATCAGTTTAACAAATCGTTAAAATTTATTATTTTTCTCAAAGAAATTGTATTTTAGTTTTTAATGTATTTTTGTATTTCATAAAACTAATGGTTTTTATGCTTTATTGCAATGTTTTTCTCAATTAGACAACAATTTAAGTCTAATTAATTGTCATTTTGAATGAGAATTATTTTATTGTTTGCCATAATATCAATGAATTTGTTTAAAATTCTATTTAACTTTTTCACCCTTTTTAACGATTCGACTCAAAAGGGTGTACTCAATAGATTAGAACCAAAGGGTGATTTGAGAACTTAAAACAGAGAAATAGTTGAAGAAATCGTTGAATAAATTGCTCTAATTTTAGACATTATTTCGTATGAGATGTAATTCAATATAATAACCTTGATACATCTCATATTAAGGGGGATAAATCCATTTTTCAAGGCTTAAGGGGTTTTCAAAATTATAGTTTACTATAGATATTGAAATTTAATTTAAAAAACACTTTTGAGATGAAATTGAATGAAAGATTGTTTTTATGGTAACAAAAAATGTGGCGAAAAAGGGAACGAATGAAAAAATAATTCAATTTTTATATAAATAGGTATTAAAATATAATTACATTTCTTTTGAATATAATTTACTTGAATTTTATCAAAAAATAGGGTTATATCACAACTGAAAAACTTTAAGTTTGTTTTTCCAATGAATTGTTGAGCCGATGATTATATACCGGACCATTTCTTATACAATACCCCTATATTTTCAGGTCTGAAAAGTACAATGAGATTCAATATTTATGATTATATGTGTACTCTTTGATCAAAAGCAATGTTTTTTGCATTTAATTTCACAATTGTTTAGTCAAATGAAATTCATATTTATTTTTGATGTCTATTCTCTCAAACGATAAACAATTTCAATCTAATTATTGACATTGAATTGAATAATGTGTTTAACTTCTGTCATCATGTTTTGAATCCAGAACATTCTTTATGTTTCATTGATATCATGAAAACTGATATGTTTTGCAATTAATGTCTCAATTCATATAAAGTGAATTCAAGTCTATAACTAATATATACCTTCGCTGTGATTAGCACTGGTTTTGGTGTTAGAGTTGGCTTTCCTTTGATTGTTATCTAAGCTCTTGATGTCATATACCGGTTCTCTGAAGCCATTCTCTTTGGTCTCATACTTAGGTGCCGTCACTTCGATCTGAACTTTTTCTCTATTATTCTTATTATTTTGGTTAAGATTGAGCTCATGAGGCGAGACATGAGATATAGTGGGCACAGTTGTCGGGTAGAGGTGGTTATGGCCCCACACAGGATCTGATTGACACAAGTCGTCTAAGGCGTCGGTATCGCAAGTCATGTCCTTTTGGTTGAACTTTGAATTCGATGGACACAAAAACGTGTCTCTCTTGCCATCGGAGCTGCAGTAGTGAAACACTTCGCACCTGTAGTCGGGATCTCCATAATAACCTTCAGAACGGGAACTGCAGTCAAACTTGACATTAGGTAACGACACCTGAAGTTGGCTCAGATCGACGTCAACTTCTTCTTGATCATCGACTTTCGTGGCCACAGTCGTGGACTCAGGTGTTGTCGACGGGCTCGTAGTAGTAGTCGTATGCAGTTTAGAATAGGAATACTTTTGTCTTGTAGTCGAAGGGCTTGTCGTTACTGACAAAACTTTGGGCGCTTTTGTCACTTCCGAGTCAATAGATTTTGCGATACTTTTATCGATTTCCTGAGAAATAGTTATAAAGAAAATATATATTTATTAATAATTTTGAGTAAATATTAATGTTTTCATTCATTCACAAAAAGACTTTTCAAATAAGAATTTCGTTATTCAAAGCAATTATTTGATTTCAAGTCTTATAAAAACATTTAATAATTAATTTTTATTCAAAATCATATAAATGACTAAATATTTTGTAAGCGATTAATGAAAATTCAAACAAATAAAACATAAAACAAAATAAGGAGGGGTTGTCGACGTCCAAGTGCTACCTAAGGACACACCAAATATAATAAAACTTTTATACAATGTATAAAAATATTTGATTTCATATAAAATATTTTTATTAATTTTTCATTTCATAATCGTTTCATATATTGAGAAAAGATTTAAATTCCAAATATATTTGAATAAATAATTAGACTATAATTGAATGAAACATTTGTTGTCTATAAAGCCATTGTTTTCTGTGGTTTTCAATAATGAATATTTAAATAATTAAATAACTTCTCATCCGATACACAATGTATGCGATACTCATTAGTGCATAAATCAGAATAAATACAAAAACTTTGTCTCAATTCTTCTCATCTCAGAAATGATTTGTCAAATGAATTGATAATTATTTGCTCCAAAAGTTTGCTCACAATTCACATCATATCTCATCCGTCAGAAATGAAAAAATAAATAACTAAAACACTTCACACACACAACATAACAACCAAACCATAGGAATTGGATGTGTGAACTCAATGTGCAAATTATGTTAAGATTTTAATCAATTCATAATTAATATTCAATGCAATTATACTTATATTTTGTCAATCGTTATGTCTGTCAATCAGTTATAACTTATAAGTAGAAGAAAATTATTTTAAAAATTTCTTATATATTTCTATAGTCATTCACAGTCACAAGTTGTGGGTTTTCAGTCAAAATTCGTTTTACACTCAATTCAATACTCATAAAATTTTTTAGATATTTATTATTTTAATAAAAAATAAATAAAAATAAACACAAATATATATATAATTAAAAATAGTTTTGAATGAAAACTTTGATTGAAAATAATTATATTTATAAATGAATTGAAATGCAATGAAAGCATTAGAAACGCGAACTTTGAGTGAAATAACGCGAATGTTGAGTGAAATAACGTGTTTGCGAACGACTATTATATCTCAATAATCATAAACTTTTTTTTAATCGATTTAAAAGTTTCTTAAATATCTTTATCTAAAAAACAGGCATTTATTTGAAAATCTAATATTTTTTGGTTTTAATAATAAATTTAAAATACTTTCAGATAATATAACTCAAAAATATCTTATATAAATATAGTCCAAAGAAATAAAAATCTTTAATAAAAATAATATCAATTATAAAATGATTTTATTTAAGATTATATAAGAGTTGAGTTTAAAAGCAATGATTTATCAAATCATTTATTGGTTTGAATTGACTGACAATTAAATGCTCATTTGAAACACTCTAATTATTGTCTGACTTTAAGGGTCTCAAAGGGGCTAAAAGGGTCTCCAAGACAGCTATTCATTATGCAAAGGGTTTCAAAAGAGACAACAAATAATGATTTCTTATATTGTGTTTTGAAAATACAATACAATTGTCAACACAATTGAGTAATGGATTAATTATTAGCAATTAATTGATCTTTTGATTGAATTTCTTAAAATAAAAAATTGTCTCAATTTTCAGACCATTATATAATTATTTGTTTAGTATTAAAAAAATGTTTTTTAGGTTTTTTTTCAAGAAAATCAATGAATAATATTTCGGATCATTTGATAAGCGTTTGAATCAAATCTATTTTTTGTTAAATTCTAACCACAATTAAAAATGTTTTTGTTTTTTATTCATAACATTTTGCTTCAAAAATAACTAAACAATGAAAACAATTATATAAAACAAAACAATCAAGGTCAGTCTAATATAGTCAGTCGAAATAAAAACTTTAAACATTTTTCAATGAAATTCAAAAATTGTATTTATTTTAATTGAAATGCTTTATCAAATATCAGGTGAATTTTTGATTCAAAATATTCATTACATTTTAAGGGTTATGAAAATAATAAATTCAATGTTAATCTCTTTGTAATTAATATTCAAAAACAAAAATATAAATAATTATGAAATTCATTATAACTTTTCTTATCATTTAATATATTCATTGATTTTTTGTATTTTTTTCATTTCCTTTCAATCAATCAATTCATTCATTTATTATAATATTTTATTTTGTTTTTAAATTCATATAATTTTCAACAAATACTTATTGAGTAAATATATACTAAAATATATTTTTATTCTTAATATATGAGTAAATGATAAATAAAACCTATTTATCTCTGAACAGTTCAATGGTTTTTCTCATTCAAGTTTATGAATAAAAGAATTTTTTTTTTTCATTTAAATTGATTAATAAATAAAATTTTTATCAATTATCTCTGTTTTAATATTTTTTTGTGTTATATATATTTTCTTAATTAAAATCTAAAAATAAATCCAATAATAAAATACAGAAAAGTCTTAATCGGAATAAGAATTAAAGTGACAAACAATTGGATAAACAAATTGTAAAATTAATGTATTATTTAATTTTTCAAATAATTAACGTTTTATTAAATGAGTTCATAATCTAATTGTCAAATGGTTTACAATTCTTTCAATTAGTTGTAATTAAATCATTTTATTTACAAAAGAATAATTTATTTCTAAAGAATCTTAAGTTTATATAAATATTTAATTGTTTTAAAGGCATTGGTATTAAAAACATCTATTTTTCAATTATTATTATTTATTTAATTTGAATTTTATAAACAATTTTATAAACCTTTTTGTGAATATTTGGTTATATATGAAATAAATATAAATATTTGTTTTGTTTTTGTATAAAACCATTTCATTTGTGAAGTATTTTATAAAATAATTGATAATATATTTTGTTTTGAAACCAAGTGTTAAAACGATTGTAAATATAAAGAATTATTTTTAAAAATGTTTTGTGTATTAAAACAGAAAAATACACAAATGTTTCAAACATTTAATAATTATTTAGTTTTGAATTTCATATAAATCTTATAATCAATTATTCGATAAAAGATTTATAAATCATTCAAACAAACAAAAAATAATTTATATGAAAAATATTTCTAATAATTCATTGACATTGAAATTGGACGTCAAATGAGAAGCTTTTGAGGACAGGGGTTGTAATATAAAAGGGTTTATTATATAAGTTAAAAATATTTTCGTGGGTGAAGTCTACATATCTATACCTGAATATCGATAAATATTTAGTTAAAGTCATGTTTTATGAAAAAAATAGATTGAAATTTGATTTTTTTTTTCTTTATTATATTTCAATGGATTTATTATTCAAATGTATTTTCTTTAAAAAATCCCAAATAGTTATCAATAGATAAAAAAGAGAAGAGAAAAATATCTCAATTATATGAGAATAATAGCTCTTTTGAACACGATTTTCAAGTTATTATTATTTCTTGAATAAAATGAGCAAAAATTGCGTGAATTATTAGTGTTCATGCGATCGGAATTTGCTTTTTCACAATAAACTTATAGTTTTTCTCCTATTATTTATATCTTTTTGTATTTTATGTAACAAATAATTGTTATAAATATCATAATTGCGATCAAATACTCGTTCCTAAGACAAGGTTTTGTCTGATTTTCAGAAATATCAAAATATATTTTATGGCAAAAATCAAAAAATTTGAAATATTTTTAAAAATATAACGATTTGATTGAAAATTGAATCAAAGAGAAAATAATAAAATTGTTCTCATATTAAATATTTGATATGAAATCAATTAAAATTAAAATTAATTTTAATAGTTTTATGCTTTAAATTTTCACGAGAAATGAGACGATTATTTGAGGAGATTTTGTTACAATTTGTTGCAAAAAATTGAAATTTTATAGTTTTGATCGAAAAATAAATTCATTTTAAATATGAAGTAAATTATGTCAAAAATATGTTATTTTTATCAAAAATATAATAAAATATTATTATTATTATAAATATAGATAAAAACCAATTATTAAGTTTGAGTCAAATTATTAATAAGAAAATATTATATATAAAAGAGTTGCGAAAAAACCAAATATAATATAAGATTTAAAAATACAGTTCAATGTGTTATATATTTTTTCAGTCATGCCTTTCGACTATTTAGGTATGAAATTATATAACAATAACTGTATTATAGTTTATGAATAATTTTATAATTAAAAATACTGTATATCTTTGACAAAATATATCACAAGTTTTAAACATTGATTTTTTTTGCAATTTTCGATGACTTTATTATTTAAATTGAATTGCTTTTAATTGATTGTCTTCAACACAAACAAACTCTTGATTTATTGCTATTTACAAACACTTTTGATTTTTTTTCTTTTCTCTTGACTTTGAATATGAAAATAACTTTATAATGATTTTTCAAATGTTATTTTTCGATACATTTCATGAATGAATTATTTTTGAAGCGCTTTGTATTTTTTGGCCAAAAAAATGTTAATGACATTATATTTCTGTGACTTTCAATTAAATATAATTTATATAATTATTTATAAATAAGTTATTATAAAGAATACTAAAAATAAAAGTTTTAAATCTCAAATAATATTAATGTCAAACCATTTATTTATAACTTTTGATATGAAAATTACAGATAATTTCATTTAAATTTTATATGTAATTAATTTTCAAAGAAAAAGTGATTATAATCTAATCTGAAAAAATTCTATCAATTGATTTCTAGACCAAAAATAATTATAAGAAATGAAAAAATCATTTAAAAACATTTTTATCCTTTTTTTTGAGTCGGGAAATAAATTTAATTCAATTGTACAAAAATTGATGACTTTTGTCAATACAGTGTTTTGTTAGTAAAAACACAAACAAAGTCAAAGATTTATAAACAATAAAATTCTGTATTTTTTTATAAAAACCTTTCATATTATCTCAACGACAAATAAAATGATTTTTCAAAAATTGAAAGACAAGTAAAATATATAGAAATCACTGTTAAATAAATATATGATTTGTTCACAAAATATACTGATATTTATTGAACCGAAAACTTAAAGTCAATGTAATGTTTGGCTTAAAAATGAGACAAACAATGATATGATATTCTTATGTAAATTAAGTGTTTAAATGAATTCATAGATATTCTCAAAGATGTAATCAAATAAAAGGAGAGATTATTTGATAATATATTTCGCTAAATAAATATCATTTATAATATTTTTATAATAAAACATGAATTTAAGTGACATTACCTTTGATTCCGTAGTATTGGCTTTATTTTTATTGCCAAATCTTTTGCCATATTTTTTGGCAATTTCTAACTGATTGGCCGTTGTTTCTAAGTATTGGAAACAAAATAATAATTAATATAATGTTGAATACTTTTCACTAATATTTACTATACATACGTTCAATAATAATAAATGTTATCACAAAAATTGTGATAATATTTCCGTAATTAAGAATAAAATTTAATCCCATTTCACACAAACAATAACAATATTAAAAATAATAAAGTGAAACAAATTCTATAAATTCTTAATAAAAATATAATTTCTATAATTTTTATTTAAAAGTTTTTTGTTTAAAAATATAATATAAAGAATATATTCATAATGACATTGAAATTCTTGAGACAATTGTCCAATAAATTCACTTTATTTAAAGCACAAAACAAATGAAAACATTTTTGTATTTCAGAAAATAACAAAAATTTTAACAAAAAAAAATTTATTCAAAAATTCAAAACATTTATTATTAATAATTTTGTATTGAAATACAATGCAAACGAAGTGCGAAAACTCTCATACAATATAACGACTGCTTAAAGGACTGAAGAGAAGAGTTTCAGTTATGAACAGTGTGTTTGTTCATCCCTGTTCACTGTTGCACAGGTAGGTTATGCATCGATAACCGCCAGTGACTTAGAAACACAATTTTGTAGATTAAGTCCAACGAATCGCCCGACGAATTGAACGATCGATTGCATATGTACTATACCTATGCTATATAATACATGCCTACCTGTGCTCGACAATAGGCACTGTATGTGACTTTTTGTAGGTCTTCACTAATCAATTAAGCCCTCAATAAGTCATATCAATATAGGAGTCAATCCTTAAGTTATATAATATAAACCCTTTTTATAAACAATGATTTTTATTGATATAAACCGAAATACACCTGAAATTGTAGTTTAATTAGTCATTAACGAAACAAATGTTATACCCCTATGAATATACACTCTCATTACAGCCCCTGAAAATGATCATTAAAAATAAATGTCTTTTTGTTAGACAATATATTCGTCAATAAATTAGTTACAAAAAAATCGTATTTTATTTACAAGTCTTATAATTAATATCAAATTGTGTGAAAATAATGATCTATTTGTAGAATGATTATTAAAATGATCTTGTTCATTGTATTTCTATACTATGGTATTGATTATGATTTAATTTTATTTTTTATTAACCCATAATTAAAGACAAAAATTAATTATAACATTATTTTTAATTGAATTTTAATCTTAATTTAGAATTAATTTTTTATTGCCATTAAATCAGATCCAGTATTAAGTTATTAGACATGGATTACAAATAGGTTTCGAACAAAAATAATGTATTTTAATATTTATAAAGAAAATTAAAATTAATTTAAAGGGAAATAAAATATAAAAATATTTAAAACTTTTTTATTGTTTTCAAAATTTCATTTTTATTGTTTTTGGTGAAAATAATTGAAAAATGTTTATATAATCTCAAAAATCAATTTTGAACCAAAAGAATATAAAGTAATTAATAAATATTTTAATTAAAAATAATAATCTTTAACATTGTTTTCAACTGTTTTATAAAATTATATAATAATTAAATTAAATGATTTTTTGATGAGTTCTTGAATTGAAAAAATTGCTTTAAATCTAAAAAATGCTATTCAATGAAAAGTGATTATCAGATGAGATGAACATATTTTTGCATAAAAATGAATTAAAACAATTAATAATAAATTTATAAAATTTTACAATTATTTCATTTAAAGGGGGTTTAGCTTATTTGTAATATTTTCACCACCCCTGAACATCTTGGTTAAACATACACTATATAAGTCGGTTTCTAAAACACATATTGTATTTAATATTTAAATAAACCTAAAAATGAGATTAAAATCAATTATGAATGCAATTAAAAAGGCTTTTTTTGTTGTGAAATATCTGTAAAATCAATTGATATGAGAAATGAAAAACAATTGCGAATTGAAATTGAGATTCAAAACACATATAAAAACAATACTATTATTATTATAACGAATATATGATTAAACTCTACATTGAAGTCAATGAGTAGAGAGAAATACTGTGTAATTATTTTGCATATCATATAATTAATGCCAATATTTTACAGACGAATGAATTATATTGTTTTTGAAAAGTTTTATGAAAAGACTTTTTTATGATAACATGTATTCATTATATTTCATTGATCTCTAACTGTTATTAACTGTTATAATGTGTTCTATTGGTATTGAAAATGAATTTTTATGTCATTTGTTATTATTATATCTTAAAAATTATACAAAATTGTCATTACTTATGATATAATACCAAATGATTTCGTTAAACAATAAGAGTTAACGAACTTTTAATATAACAATAAATTTTATGTTATATTATTATAATTTTTTTCGTGTGTGAAATATATTGAGAAATCTATAAGAAAAATACAATTAAAATCATTCATGTAATGAGAAGTTTACTAATGATTTGGTTTAAAGTGATTTTCAATGGAAAACAACAGTTAATATAATATCGATTTTTATAATAATTTTATTTCACATAATTTTTTGATTTTTATTTAGAATTATTTATTGTATATATATTTGATTCAATGCCTGAAGAGTTTTCTTATAAATTGTATGAGAAAATTGGAGAGAGAGAGAGAGAGAGAGAGAGAGAGAGAGAGAGAGAGAGAG
>JAQIXR010000869.1:0-18346 GCA_034700825.1 Quadroppia sp. Gr-Ori-00064 | reverse complement strand
TAAACATTTTCTTCTATTAAAACAAAAGTATTTCATTTAAAGTGATTTCTCGTTAATACCAAAAGAACCCCCTGAAACACAGGGACAACAAGACCCCCTGTGACATATTTTCAATTGAAATGTTTTTATATGTGATTGAAATCATTGTTATATATTATTATCGATAGAATCAAAATATATGAACAAAATATTTGAGACTTTTTTGTTCAAATATCAATATTTATACTACAATTCAGTGGGAAATAATGAAAAAGAGGACAGACTTCAGTCGATTGCATTGTATGGTAGGGAATGGTATGTAAGACGAATTGCTTATATTCCTCTGCTTTATAGGTATCGATCATATCCTGGCTTTTGATAAACACATTCAATAAAAAACTGCCAAAAACTAGACTTAACTTTGAATGCACACGAAATAGCTTTAAATGACAGACAGAATATCACAAAAATTTATGTTTAATAAGATTTTAGTCTTTTTTGGCTTAAAGTTAATATAAATAAACAAAAGAAAAAATAAATCAAATATTCGTGACTTACTTAACATTGAAATTATTAATTCAAATATTTTCAGTAATGAAAATAAATTGCAAAAAGCATTTCAGGAATATTTGTCGAGTTTTTTGTTTGGCTTTAATTGTTTAGTGAATGAAAGATGAGTTTTGAGTAAAAGTAAGTTATAATTAAAATAATAATAAAGTGAAAGCATTGTAATAGACATTGAGATCGCAGTATATTTTACTGCTATTTAGCGAATACCAGTTCTAAGGCTTTTATATCAAAAGCTTTTATAATAATTAATTGAAATTAAGTTTTGCAGAGCTTTTGGTTGATATTATTTAACTTTTTTTGTGAAGTTTACTGACTTTAAGGCTCAAAGCGATGCAAAAATCATTTTTACGACACTTTTAATGAACCGGTTTTTTAATAATATGATTTCCTGCCTATCAAACGACCCAACAGTCCTACAGACTGTGCTCTTTAACAACAGAGTCACTCTTAACTAAAATATACCTAATTATCAATGAATGCAAATTCAAGACTCGGTTAACCTGTTGTGGGGAACGTATGTGTGGGCTCTGTCACCATCGAATCGACAATTCAGAAGGCATTTCACTTTCAATTCATTGCAAAGAATATTCTTTTGTTGAAAATATAATAATTCAAAACTTAGGGCCAAATGAAAATTATGTGCTTTTCATAAACTAATTCAAAAGAGAATTTCATTTGCATTTCAAAACAAATCCATTTCTGACTTAAATATAATATATTTTTTATTCATAAAGTAATCAATGAATAAATGAGAATAAACTCACGATTCAAATGAACAGCAAATAAATGATAAACTATTCATATATTCGAGACTCAAATAACACACAATTTTGAGCCGAATCTGAAATTTAGATTTAATTTTAGTCCAAAACAAAATTATTTCAAATCTTTTTGATATCTATTATTCATCTGAAAAACATATTTCTTATAAATAACTATTAATTTGTGTTATATTAATACAGAGTTATCTGAAGTGAACGTCAATTAGATCTCATATTTTATATGTTTTATGAATCAGTATTTAATTGAGAACTCGTTATTGAGATCTTTTAGTAATAAAAATCAAATATTCTGAACCAAATCCCCCCTTAAAGAGGATTATTTGATGTATGACTCTCTAAATGAAGACTAATTTCTCTATTTTGTGATTGACTTCATTTTATGACATTTTCTTTCAATAATTAGTTGTCTTTGAATTTAATTTTGATAATTATTTTCAACTCAATTATTATAAATATTTTTGTTTAAATTTGAAAATATATTAACATTTAATAAATTTTAAAATTTTTTTGACAGAATTTTCAAAATAATGACTTTCAATGAAGTGTTTTATTTCAAAAATACAAACCATTAATCAAATGCAGAATAAAATAATTGAATAATATTTTTATTAATGAAATATTCAAACAATAAATTTATATAATTGTAATACAAATCAAATAAAAATAATTATTAATCTTTAGAGTGAATAATGAAAATAAGTTTTAATAAAAGTATATTTTATTCATAAAAGCGAATAAATTACTAAATGATTACAAATACAATATAATTATGAATTAGTTTTATAAATAAAGACAATTCATGTCTACGAATACATTAGTATTGGATTCAATATTTTGTATATAATAATAATATTACGAATACTTTGTCTTATATTTAAAACATTAACTAAAATTATTGACAAATCAAAGGCTAATGACTAGTAAATGGTTTATATGTTCTATAAAATAATATTCAAAATAATCTAAAGAAATGTATTTCAAATGCAATGACTTTTCTTATTCAATGTTTACAATCGGCACAAGAATTGCATGTTTATGTCATTCACTAAATTTTATCGCAATTTTCAATTCATTCATTGCTTTCGAGATTTGCTTTTTAATAAAATGTATGCAAACTAATGACTCATCACTAATGAGAGTAACATTATATCAGAGAAAAAATTTGGAGAAAAAAGTTTTTCTCGAAAAATATAATTTAAATAAATAGAGATTCGGTCATAAAAGTCATACTTCATATCAATCGATAGCTTAAGTCTCAACGCATTGTAAAAAGTATTCGTGTTTTTCATATTAACGTCTTTTCAGTGTTTGCTTTAGTTTTTTGAGTCGTGAAAAACAAACGCAAAGAAAATATTCTCAAAAATATAAATATAAACATTTTGGCAAAATTTGAAACATTTGAATGAATTGCAAATAACTTAATCGGAGATCATTTCTCAGTCTAAAAGACATTCTGTTTTGAACAATATATTTGAATGTCTTTCCCATAACTGTCCAAATTGTGACACATTTGACACAATTCCAACCAATTGTTTGAAATTCATATGACTTTGCATTTGAAATACTTTTGTAAAATTTGAATAAAAGTCGTTTATTTGTAAAGTAATAACACATTAATGACTAAAAAATGCATTTTAGAGTCAATTCAAATCACAGAAAAGGAATGCTTTGTAAGTATTGTATAAATAGTGGATAAAAATTGCATTAATTATTGATTGGTTAAGAATATGACTAATCAGTCATCACTTACTATATCTGAATGTGAGCTACACTTCATTCTTGTGGCGACAAATCGTCAGCACTTTGTGCGGCACTACTGACCGGTTGACTCGATTGACACCGGAGTTGTTCCTCCATATGAGCCAATTGTTCTTTCATTCGACGAATCTATCAAAAGATCGAACCATTAGTTGTGAAAAGAAGATATCTTTCACTTCAAGTCAAACCTCCTCTTGTTTTATCTGTAAGAGTCTGTCTGTAGTCATATTTGGGTCGTTCCTAACATTCAATCATTTCATTGATTAATAAATAATTTGGTTTTGTATTCAATATAAGCCATACTCCTGTTGTTCCCTCAATTTGGCCAAGTGTTGGCCCCTGTAGTTCTCATAGAGTACATCACTGGTCGCGTCCTTCAGGTCTTGCATATGAAGACTAAATGTTTGAATGAAAACAATTAACAAAACCAATAAAACTCTTAAAAACGGAATGAAAACCTCAAAAATGTCCTCAATTTAACGAAATCGCTATACTTTTCGTCTTGAATGTCGACAACGCCTTAGAATGAGATTAAAAATAATATAATTTTATAAAAAAAACCAATGAATACCCCATTGATATTCACGGCCTCGAATTCGTCTGCCGTTGTGTTCAAGTGTTTGATTGCTTCCAATGATAGCAAAGGGAATACTTTCCTAACATTTAAATCAAATATCAATACATTGAAAGCACCGTTAGTTTTGAGTATTTCTTGCCTTAATTTCTTTATCTTTACGTCTGAACTGTTCGTCTTCATCGCTATCGCATTCAGGGATTCGGAAAATACTGATCCCGTGTTCGTCAAACTCTCGAAGAATCTAATTATTTAAGAAAGAGATTCAATTGAGGATCAAATAGGGTATGAAATGACCTTTTTCTTCAATGAGTGCATTTCATTGGGTGTCAAAGAGTCTGCTTTTGCTATAATCGGAACAATATTTATCTTTTTGTGCAATCGTTTCATGAATTGGATGTCGAGTTGACTTAAACTGAAATTATCATCAAATTTATAGACAATTGAAACCAAATGAAGTCATAATGAATACCCGCGACCAAAGGGTGATATGAAATACAGACAACAGTGGACTCTATTGTCGATAATGTTCTTCCGGTTGAGTCCCGACTCGTCTTTGAAGTATTGGTCGAACTGTTGGTCGATATAGTTGTCGACGGCCTGAAAGCTGTCCTCAAGATTGAGTGAATCTCCATAGCCTGGAGTGTCGACAATAGTGACCCTGAGTTTAATGCCTTTCTCGATGATGTCTAACTGTTTCTTATCGATAGTGACGGTGCGATCGACCAGTTTGTCGACACTCACGTGTTTGCGGTCTTTGTAGAGATCGGCCAAAAAGAGACAATTAGTTAGCGTTGATTTGCCTAAACCTGACTCTCCGACGACCATAATTGTGAAGTCAAACCCCTTCTTCGCTGACTTCCGGTGGACGTGTTCCGGGAGGGTTGCGAACCCTATCTCACCCTTCAATACCACAAACAATGCAAACATTACATCAAATGAGACTTCACTTCAATACTCACCACCACTGGCATTGTCTTCGGGTTTGTCTTTTAAGATATATTTAATGATTTGTTTTGACTTTAATTAAAACAAATATTTTTGACAATTCATTGAATGACAAAATGTTTGCTTTGTTTACAAAAAATCGATTCAAAGCTATGAGTCATAGCCTATGACTAATCTCTGACTCAATGCATGCAATGACCAAACGATCCCTTCGTTGGTCGAAATCATAACAAAACTTCAATTTGATCTCACTTTGCAATCACAGAAGACATCGAGTGATGGAAGTGTTGACCAAATCATTTCATTACAATTTTGAGCCATTCTTCACAATCCAACCCAACATTGAGACCAGAAGACAACAACTGAAGGCATGGACTCAACTCATTGTCTCTTATTATGAATCAGTCAATCAGTTTGTATTAGATGTCAACCAATGCTTAAGTGAACCACTCTTTAAGAATGAGACCATTTCGAGACAATTGTCTTTGGATTCACTTCGAGTGGTCTTGGATGACATGCACTCGAATGGTCTCATTGAATGGATGGACAAAACTCACAACAAATGCTATCTCTATTGGAAAAGACCCGAAGAATGGGCGCAATTGGTCTACAAATGGGTTGAAGAGAAGGCTCTCAACAATACTGTCTGTACTTTCTATGAGATCGTGTCCAGCGATGACACGATTGGCCAACCCTTTCATGGCCTAAATCAAGACATTCTCATCAAAGCCTTAAAGTGTTTGCAAACCGAAGGAAAGGCTGTTCTCATCAACTTTGAGGACAACTCTGGCGTTAAATTCATTTGATTTTATTTTTGTATAATTTTTTAATAAATAAATAAATGAAAAATTATTTGAAATTAAGTCCAAAATGTGTGGAAAAGCCATTGATTTGATGATGGATTTGAACGAACTGTCCGATGATTTCGTCCAATCTTTTGATTTTATAGTTTTTATTCGAGAAATAAGATTTCAAATCCTTTTCATTCAATTCGTAAGCGTTTTCAAGTTTATGCCTTTCCAAGAGATGTCTGTTTGCGTTCGAGTCCAAACAGAACTCGGTTTTGATGTCTTCATAACCACAATCAACGCATTCATAGGGCATGTAATTGAGGTGATGGTGAATATGACTCTCAATGGTCTCATTGTCTGCCAATTGTCTGTTGGATTGAATCTGATAGACATTTGTAAGCAATAGACAGACCGGACAATAGACTCGACTCACGTCGAGAGTGGTCTCAATCAGTGATTGTCTGTCTTTCGACAAGTAATTCAAAAGCTTTTCAATGGTTTTTCGAACTGTTTTCAAATGATTTAAATATAGAAGATTTGAGTTCTCGTTATGTCTGTTGTCATGACTTCGAAAGTCTTCAATTGTCTTGAATTTGAGATTACATTTCGCACAACCAATGAAGACATTACAGTGTCTTAAGTAATGGTCAAACACTTTGTCGTAATTCAAAAACCTTTTATAACAGAAAACACATCCATAAAAAGGAGTCTTTTCTTTGAGCTGAAAATGGATTGACTGATCCGGGACTTCATCTCCAGATGACATCGAGTAGTTGTCGTCTAATTTAATTTCTGATTTAATCTCTTTTACTATTTTAGGAATCAATTCGTTGACTGTTTTCAAGAGAAATACTTTGGCCGTCGATATGGAAGGTGTGGTCAACTTTTTGGGCTCATTCAGGGGTCCAATCGATGCGATCGGAACCAAGAAATGTTTGTCTCGAATCGGTTGTTGAGGCAAATGAATGCTCGGCTGAAGAAGTGGAAGAGCTGTGGGAATTAATGTTGATACGATAGTACGAACGCGTTTTGACTCCCGGGGCTCTCGAGGGGGACCGGGAGTTGACTTTTGTTTTATACCCTTTAGTATCACCTTCTCAGGTGAGGGTCTTTTGGTAATCGTTTCCAATTGAGTCACTTTCAGACTTCGTATCGATTTCTCGATCTCTTTCTCGAAGTCTTCTACAGTCGAGTCCTTGAGATGTTTGTCGATTACATGTCTTCTCATCAATGTCTTGACAGCCGTTTTGACCACTTCTCTCGTCTCCGTGTCTTTCTTGGAAGACACGTCCAAAGAGTATATGCACTCGTCTTCACAGATGAGACATTCGTACGGATAATACTTGAGGTGAGGGTTAATGTGGTTCACATTATTGCCCGAATAGTCTTTGTTGATGTCTCTCACCATCAGCTCATGGCTGTCCGACCCCTTCGTGTTCGGGTCATTGCTTATGCCGAACACCTGTCGAGGAATAGAGCAAAAAGTGATCCATTAGTGATTAGGACCACAATAAGAGCCGAAGACATGAAGACATACATTGATAATGCGGTCACAAACAGGACATCCCCTGTAAATGATTTTACTTCTGTCGGGAATGGTTTTGATCTCTTGAGACATGGATTTGTTGAGTGATTCCTGATATGTGAGATGTCTTGCGATCCAGAGATCGATGGCATGTCTTTCACTGGATTTGTTGTCTTTGAAATGAAGATCTCTTAAGTGTTTCTCTAAATCCGTTTTAGTCTTAAAACACATTAAATGTGAACACAAAACACAAAAATATTTCTCCATTTTTTTAAATAATTATTTGTTAATCAAATTATAAACAATTTTTGATTCAATTATTAATTATAAATAAAATAATTAAACAATTAATTAATGACTAAAAAACTGATGAAATTCTTGTCATTTAATATGAGTTGAGTTGTCTTGAAGTCAATCGGAGCTCAAACAGGGATTAACACAAATAACGTTCACTCAATTCGACGAATAAAAGAGTTTTTATAAGTTTTTGAAACTTTTTATAACTTTTTGTATTGTATTTAATATAGGATTTGATGTGAATTTAGTAAATCCGAAACACTTGTCGACACTTGAAATGTGTTTCAATACTTCAATCCTTTCCATAAGAACCGAATTGAGACAAAAAATGAAAAGTTTGTATGAAATAAATATCAGTAAAAACTTTATTCAAAATAAAAATGACTTCAAATGAACATTAAGGAAAGGATGGTTTGATTAAAGTTTTATTTGAAAATAATCTTATGGTTTGTGATAATGTTGTGACACAATGTGTTGGCCTTAAGACTAATCATAACATACATTGAGCTCTAATCCAGTGCTTAGGAATGGATGGAATGGTAACAAAGTTTATATAAAAGTGTTTCAAATATTTTAAATATATTTATAAAACCATTCATTCATTCAATGAATGATCGCTTCATTTGGTATATATTATAAGGCTTTCAATTAATGGACGGTTTGTTCAACAATATATACACGTGAAGGCATTGGACGGCATTTCCTACTTTAAGGTGAGGACAGGCATTACATCGCAGTCTCTAAGGGTCTACTTTTGTTGCTATCTATGGAAGCATTGGTCGAAACGGTTGGCGAAAGTCTATTGAGTTGGAAGTCGTCGTAAATATTCTCTGTATATGACTCCCCGTCCAGTGATGTCTCCAAATACTTGAGCTGACTATCAGTGCTTAAGCCGGCAATGGATGAGGGCTGGGATGGCAGGAATGTAGACAAGAAATGAGGTGACTTTTGCGGGACCGCCGGCGCCGGTCGACTGTATGGCAGTTGACGTCTTAAATGTGGTAATGGAGGTGAAGGTGACGTACGACCAGATGGTACGGGAGATGCAGATGATGTCGATTCTGGTGACTCTTTAAGTGAATGGGAGGGCAGTTTGAACTGCGCGTATGGCGTCGCTGGCGATGGCATTGACTGTTGAGAGCGTTTCATATCCAGTGTTGACGGAGTGGTCGGAGTCCACACCCGGGGCTCAGATGTGCGAGACATAGAAGGGGTGGCCTTAAAGCCTCTATTTTCGTACGTGAGATCAAAGGTCGGATGAACCAGAATATTGATGTTCGCGTTCTCTAGTTTGGGGTCATTTGCAAACCTGTCCCCAATGTCAGAGTAGTCGCCCCTTTGAGAGGTCGCATAACTATGAGTCTCGCCATCATATGAAGACTCGGCGCCAAACTGAGACGGATTCTTCTCCATGGAGTCTACACTTCCGTTCATCTTTTGACTATACATCGATCCCGTAGTGGTCGGCGCCTGGCGTTGAAGTCGTGCCGTATGTAAAGCCTTTTCGATCTGTCGGCGATAAGTGGACTCACTGTTGGACAGTGTGTTCAATGAAGAGCTGAAGGAACGGTTCGATCGAATTGAGGCCCGAATGGAGTTACGTCTTTCGAGTTTCTCTTTATGCCTGTGCCGAGACTTACAGAGCCAACAGCAAATGCATATGAGGGTCAGGAGGGCTGTTATGCTGGATATGGTAAGCGCTGCGACGCCCAACGGCTCTCTATACCAGAGCTCAGATATATCAGTGCCGATATCAGGGTCTCGTTCACAGACGAACGGCAACCGATCGGAACAGTCATGAACTCTGACCTTCCCATTGATAAGGACAGTGCACTCATCGATGTTCGTCTCAAACGACTGAACCCAAACCCTATGATATCTTCGTTCGTAATTGAATTGTTGAGTAGATATATATCTCGTGACCTCTTCGTGGTTGACACGAATGAAAGGCATCGACGAGTTCTCGGTCTCACAAAATCTCTTGGCGTCGGTGAATGTCATCCGAGCGCCGATATATCCAAAACAAGTCTCTCCAATCTTATCCCAACCGCCATTGCATATACCACTCAATACGGATCTGTTGTCTGTATGGAAAGGCTTGTACTCGATTGGAATCAAGTGATAGTAGTCTTTGAAGTCCCGAATGCGGGCGTCGACAGCACTCGTCTCATTAAAGCCCCACCAGTTGTTAACGGCTCTAATGGAAGGCCGGCGCAAGTCATCGATGTTCGAGCGATTCATTGAAGACAACTCGAAGTCATTGTCGGGATTAACGAAGTAGTTGTCAATATAGACCTGTCCGGCATTACTGGCCAGGACTGTCGTCCTCTCCTGGTCTTTGGTGGCAATGTTATTGTAGAACCAATTGCTTCGACAGGTCTGGTAGGAAAGGGGCACGTGTTCGAAGCCATAGACAGTCAACTGGGTTTGGCCTATATTACTGACCACCACATTGTGGCTGAAGTTTGCTATCACTTGAGATAACAATACATTTGATCGATATTTGGATCGGTTTCGAGTGAAGTAGTTTCTGGTGATGTCTACCGACTGATAGGAACGGCCGGATTTGGCGCCTTCGAAGTATATCACTTCACTGTTGTGGTTCTCAACGAACAGGTTGTTATAGAAGACTCCGGTGACGGACGAGACACTGGAGTGGGAATTGGCCTTCACATGGACTCCGCCCTCATTCGACTCAACCATATTGTTGTAAAAGTAGAAGTACTGAGAGTTCTGGAGCTCCAGATATACCGATCCATTACAGGTGCTGAAGTTGCCATAGAGTTGGACACAATTGGATTCAATGATGTTGTGGTGCATCGACACCGTTGGGGTCGACTCACCAGCACTTCTGTATTGAAGGGCACCCAATGTGTTGCGACTCAACTCACTGTACGTCAAGTTGTGGTAAATGCCCCTGGCTATATAGTAGGACACTGGAAGACTGGCCACCTCTGCGATGAACCCATAGTCACCACTGGCGCCCGTGGCGTGCAATTGGACACTCATTGAGAACTCTGTCGAGGAATAGAACTGTATTTCCGGCTCTTCTTCACTATTGAGTGCTTTCGGTCTAACACTTAAGTCTCCGATTATTTTAGAGGTTTGATTGAAGATATCCCCGTCCCATATGCGCAGGTTGTCGGGAATGGCCGAAAAGTTGCTTGAATTGAATAAATTGAACTGAAGTAATCTGAGGCCAATCCGTTTGATAGGGTGCGCACTCGTGAAGATCTTCACACAATCGATGGGTCTGTTGTCGTACTTGTAATACAAGAGAATCCTTTCCTCGACATAAAGTTCTTTAGAGGTGTCGCAAATGTCAACCAAACCGAACACATTGTATGGCAGGCCTGATATGCCCAACGGCTTGTAGGGAATGGTAGGCGATTCGGTGGACGACCCGCTCAGTAGCACATAATTGAGAGCAGCGCCTAAATTGTCGTGAATATTGAGTCGATTGAATGTGAGAGCACCGGGAGGTGTGATGGCCTCTACTCCATGGTAAGCACATGAGTCCACTTCGACGAACTCCAGGTTCACATCCCTTTGCACCATCTGAATGGCGGCACTCTTCTCCCCGTGCAAAATGCCTGCGCTCTTGATTTTGACGAACTGTAACTTCGAAGTGGGCTCGTAGTAGACACGGGTTGGGAACTGGTATTCGGGTTTTCGTTCAAAGCCAGGGAGTGTGAACCGTATGCCTCCCCAGTGCTCCTCATTGGACAGTTTGTTCTCTTCACCGCAAAACACATACACAAACTCCTGGCCATCGAAGGCACAGGAATAGGAATTATTGCCATAACCATTGAGTCGTAAATCACATTCAGATAATGACATCTCTTTCCCAATGCATTCGAGCGGTTCCGGCCAGTGACGGATCCGGGAGATGAGGGTCTGACCCATGTCCAGACGCCGACCCCTTTTCACGTGCACATTAAGGGTCGAGAATCCAAGTTGTCTGCATATGACCTGAGCGTTGCGTTCATTGAATCTCTGGTCACATAACGGCGCCCATTGAAGAGTCGTAAGATTGAAGACTTCCACAAAACCATCCCTTCGTTTAACTCGATTCCATTCATCGCATCCTTCGGTCAAACAAAGTCGAACATCGCCTATACTTTTCGAATAGGGAGACGTTTGGCGCCTACTCTTCAGTGATGGCAAACTTCTTCTATGTCTAGCGAACGACAACTCATTTCCAAAGGTGACGGGTCTCATGATAATGGGCTTGTCTTCCATACCCCCGGCCATCATCTCTCCCAACACCAACATTCCAACGCTTGGAAAGAACTCAATAACCACTCCGGGATTGATAGTAAGGGTCGCCTCTGGCATAACAGTCAGGTCTGAGTTTATGACATAAGGATTGGGTCTTTCGTTAAGAATCAATGACTTGTGAAGTCTTCCACCGAATGGTTGGTTGATATCAATGAAATTCTCTTCAATATCAGAAGATATGGTCATTGCGTCGAAAGAGTCGGTGCTCAGGAATGGACTGAAGTAAGCGATGGCAAAACTGTTCCAATCGTCAAAATCAAAAATTCTTTTCCTAATCACAATGGGATCTGTAGTTCCCCACCAATTCTCGGCCACATTGACTGAGCTGTCGAGGGATGCGGTCATAACTCCGGCCAAGAACTCGAACTGAAGATTACGGTTCCCGAAGATATTGTTAGTGATGTTGACCTCTTGTACGCCTCTGAGTGCGAAGGCATAGGTGTCGGGATGGTATTTGTCGGCCATCCGTCTCGTATTGCTCTCGCGATTGTCTCGGATGACATTCCTGTAGAAGTTGGCGTCGACGACACCGTACTTATCTGCATGTGATCTCATGTTCAGCTCAACCACGAATTGGACAAAGTTTTCAATCATAACGTTATTGAAAATATTCATCTCTTTCTCCATTCCCGTCACAGACACCAAACCCAACGAACATGAATTGTTTCTGAACAGATTGGCAGACATATTGATCCGCGCGAAGTGACCATCGATTGCGAACTCGAAGTTCCGATTGTTTGCAAACGAGTTATTATTGATAGACAGGGAATGGGTATAATTCTCATTGTATTTCCAAACATAGGGCAGTCGTATATCGAGTCCTCCATTCATGTTGTCTTCTATGGACGAGTCATTGAGCACCCAATGGAACAAATTGTTTGAATTTCTAATATCTCGACTCATTTGAACAATTCCTCCACTGTTTCGAACAAATCGATTACCAGTTAAGGTGTAATTGATCTCAGCTAAAGTGAACTCCAGGGGGTCATAGAAGGGGGTGTTTATGAAAACACTGAAGTCGTTGTTTGAGATCCAGTTGTTCTTCACATGAATGGTTTCGTTGCAATATCTGTGATAATAATCTCTCTGAAGACTTAGATCTCTGTTGTAGTGATTGCTTGAAATACCCATAGAATTGGATTCAATTCGATTGGAGTCGAGAGTTGTTGTAGTCATTAGTCTCTCTTCCATCAGTTGAATCACTTCTGGCTTTATGTTTGGATTTCCTTTAATGATCTCTTTTGTGGTAAAGTATATAACTATTCCTCCCTTCGGATTGTCTCCAGTTCTGTATTCAATGGTGATTTTATACCCGGGATATAGTAATGGAAATGAAGTCAAATTCAACTTCAAGTCCCAAATATGTTGTCTGTCGTTCTTGTCGTTAGTCTTTGCCGTTCCGAAGAGTTTCAACGATTCTGTCGAGTCTTCGAAAATGGGATTCAAAACCATTATTCCTAACGAACGGCCAATGTTTGTCTCAATCAACAGTTTGTGCGTTAAGACACTCGAAGACGGCTTTCGTTTGATGAACACATAGTAGGCCTTCCGGTTCCCCAAATGGATAGTCTGTTCGGTTTGTGATATATCTGGTATTGTTGTGACCAATGACTGATCCGTTGGTGATATCCAAGAAACCAAATCCTTTTGTTCGAAGTTGGAAAACATGGGCTCGTAATGAAATCCCGAACCCCTGTTGTTATACAATCGACTGCCTGTGACTCGAAGTCCTTGTGATCGAGTGGTTATACCATGGAATAGATTGCTGTGGACTTCGCTGTCAATCACATTAAGGTTCTCTCTGTTGGTGAAGACGTCGTTCCACATAATACCTAACCCGGAATCGCTGTTCTCTCTTATGATCACATTTTTCACTTGAAATCTATTGAAGTCTATCTGAAGAGCAGATTTGAAGGCATGGGTAGAAAAGTCCAAAAGTCCAGACCGTTCTATAATAGCGTTCTCGAAATATGTCTCTTCTGATAACATACCGATCCGAATGCCTGTCCACGACGGCAGATAACATCTTATGCCCACCTCTGAGGGACAAGAGTTCTCGAAGTCGTTGTCGACAAATCTCTGTGCCTTACAGTTGGTTAGATCTGTGTCCAAATGATTGCACTCAACTTCACTCAACAGCACATTCTTCGTGTTCCCGGCGTTCAGGAACTGTGACTTTTCTAGTAACCAATCGCGCGAATTGAGGACATAACCCATCTGTTGACAAACAACTGCCGCGTCGTTGATGTCGAAGCCATACGAACATACAGTTCCCCATTCGCTGCCTATTTTCACTTCGAGTCGACCTTCTGTTCCATTGCTGAGTCGAACGGCCATAACATTCGACTGTGAAAACGAAACACTCATTGGTTTGGATTTTTTGGTCGAATTTTTGGTCGAATTATTTGTAGAATTGATTGCGATATTAAGGGTTGGAACGGAAAGGGGTTTTATGGGACTTCTCATTACTGACTGAGTTCTAGGTTTAATGGCATCGGAAGCCAATGTAAACTTGACGTATGTATGAGGATTGGAACCACCCTTCACTTTGAGTTTACCCTGAGCCATGAGTCCAATCGATTGGTCGAAATGCAATTCACACCCTTCAGGAATAATAAGTTCCCCTTCGGGTCTGATATATATATCTCGTCTTATGTTATATACTCTCCGCTCGAGAATCACTTGACCCCTCACTTCGCCCCCGATCTCAGTCTTGTTGGTGGGAAAGTACATCAGTTTATTCCTATCGGTGTCGTGAGAGACGATATTCGAGTCCAAAGAGTCGGGAAGTGTTAAGTACTGAAGGAATTCGATTTGTGCCAAATTATATCGATTTTTTCGATCAAAAATCCTTTCGTATATATCGAAAGCAATGCCAGAATTCCAGTAATTGAGTGAAGCGTTGATGACCTTCGAGTGGATCTCCAGATGTGATCCCAATTCAAATCTCGAATCTTTGTTTTCGAACTGATTTCTCACTACAATTGTATTACTCGAAGAGACACAAACCACTGCCGCCACCCGAGACCGAGGGTTGAGTGAAGGGAACGGTTCATTTATCACGTTGTCTTTGAGTACATTCTTTGTGAAAATCAACTCTTGTTTAGCACTTTCCTCGTGTACTCCAATGTTGGCCACATAGACGCCCTCATTGGACAGGAACTTGTTGTTCCGCACCCGAACACTCACCGGCACCTCTTCATAGCGGAAGTCATCCCAAATTATATCTCTATTATTGATATAAAGTACAGCCAATCGATGGTATTCAAAGAGGTTGTGCTCAATGGAAGCGTTTATGTAAAACACCGGCGCTATAGTAATGGCACGTCTGGTGTTGGCGTTGAATCTGTTGTGCGTTATCAACAAACGAGTCATTCGGACATTATCTACATTTGTGTCCCAACACGACTCCAACTGAACGGCATCTCCAAAGTTGTGACCGAATGTGTTCATCGAAATGTTCCACAAAGAGTCGGAACGGCAGGAATTGGAGATCAATAAACCGTTTTCGCCATTGTTCGAAATGAAGGAATGGGTGATTTGTGACGAAAAATTGAAAGCGATTTGAGTTGAGGTCTCGTTAAGCCATGAAGCGATCCCTCGCTTAGTATTGTTAGTCACGTGTGACCTATCGATGTGCTTATAGCCCCCGGACAGGGATATGTTGACGCCGTCACCGATGTTTTGTGTGATCAGACTATTGTTGATAATCACATCTCCGGCGCCTCCTATCAGATGAATACCCGCAACATAATTGTGATCCGAAACTACTGTGCGATTCAAAACAGTTCCGCTCCTCTGGTTCTGAACCCAAACACCCCTTCCGTTATTGTTAACGATTCGACTGTCAGTGATATTGAGGTCATAAGACCGGCCGTAATCGACGGTCACTTCGACGGTGAAGAGTACGACCCGATAGACCGCTGGACGATAGCATATCTTCATGGGTCCGGCGCCCATAAATGTGGCCACACTTTGGGGTCGAGTGTTGTTCCAAATAATGAAATCCGCGATAACTTTCCCCGAATAGCCGTCAACGACATAAATGGATCCGTTTTTACTGTAGTCGCGGTCACGTTCGTTGCCGTCGGCGCTCATCATGTATGGGAAGTGAGCCGTCAGGTGTTGGCCCAACCAGTCGTTGGCGTAGAACTCCTGACAGCACTCTTTGGTCGACTTCTGGTCTTTGTTCTGTTGTTGAGTCATTCGAATGGGAAACACTTGAGAGGACCCGAGGTTTGGGGCCTCACAGAAGCTCAGTTGACTGAAAGTGGGTCTGTCGTGAAATACATAGCGCACGCCATCGGCGCCGTTATTCTCTATCTGAACGCCAGTTAACGACACTTTACCCCAACTGGAGTTGACATAAACGCCATAACCTCTGTTCTCAATAAAACGACTGTTCGTGATATCGATCGCGTCTTTGGCTTCTGTTATGTTAATGCCATTAAATGCCGACCACTTGACCTCAATCTCGTTCATAACGGGTGCCACACCTCTAACATGTATAGCAGAGGTCGAGTTCCCGAACCTGTCTTCTCCCGCATAAGTGATGACCACATTTTCGAGCACCGAATTAGATATTTCTCGAAACCATTTGTTTGAAATCAATGACACCTTATGTGTGTTGGAGTCGAAGAACTCAATTCCGCGCCAATAATACGGCTTTTGATAGAACTGTTGCGAACATCGAATACCAATGTCTGTGTGATAGTCACAGATACCACTTCCCACTCGTCGACCACTCCAATTGGCGCAGTCATGTATTGACCTCTCGTTTCCATTACATCCAGGGGTTTCGTACAAGAATTGTCGGGAATCGTTATATTTATAGAACCAATTATACCACTGGCCGTCACTATAGCCCAATTGATTGCATACAACTTTGATATCACTTTGTGTCCAGTTCTTAGAGTTAGTGCAAACTGAACGCCATTTCCCCTTATAGTTGATCTGAAGACGTCCTTCTGAAGGCAGGTCTCCATCCACTAAACGTATGTCTGGCCATTGAACTGACGATATCTCAGGCTGTCTTGAAGGGGAATTCCAGTCACTGTGCGCTGATGTCTGTCCAATACGAGTCAATGAAATCTTCTTATCTCTTGTTCCCTATAAGAGAGCGATTCCAAGAATTAAACAATAGTTTGAACTTAAAAAACATCAAATTCAAGGCTTTTCGTCAAAAGCTTTCATATATTAATGATATGTTTTGTGACTTAAGTGAAGAAACAGTTATTTCTGCAATCATTCAAAATCACGACTTTTTTGAGGTAAGAATATTAAGGAAATACAACTCAAACGAAATGTCATTAAAATTAATGATTTTGTGCTTAAAATGTTTTGATAAACAAAATCTTATTCCCGATGAAAAGAGTTAAACAAATCGATGATTTGTTTGCAAATAATAGAAAACTTGAATTCATTAAAAGGGGGAAAATGTTGAGAAATACTGTTGAAATGCTGACTAATGGATGGATAGGTTTGAGGCCAACAACAGAGTAATGAACCCTAAAAACACTTATTAAATTAGATTCAAATACTTGTAATTATAATAAGAAAATTAAATTATAACTAAAGGAAAGACAGTTTGGGCTAAATATAGACAATAGGTTTGTCTTCATTAGTATTCAACATTTTTCACGTCTTTATTTACAGTAATTTTTATCTCTTTTAAATAAGTTTTATAGTAATGAGAACTGTGCCAAACGAGTGGACAGGGCTGTGACAGCACTGGAAGTTTAGAATAAGTTATTGTATTCAAAACTATAACCAAATGATTGAATAATAAGACAAATATTTAATAAAAGTTGTTTTGAACGTATATTTGATTGCATTCAATGACAACTACTTTATTTTGTTTATTTTTGATGTTTTTATTTTTATTTCCCTTATTTTTATTTTTATTTAACCCTTTCCTTCGAAACAAACCAAACTCTACTCAATAGTCAAGGATTTCACGAGAATTTTAATTATAAAAAAAATGTTTATTAAAAACACCGAAAAATGTAAATTAAAGACAATGAAATGAATCATATAATAAGGCTTTGAAAATGCAATTTATCGCTAACTCCTATGGAAAGCACAGGTATATAAAGTTCCTGACATTGGGCTGACACGAAAATTATGTATAAACTCATTAATAAATCAATTCAAATAAGAAAGTTTTGGTTACGGTTTCTAACGATACCTCTCATTGATTGATAGCTTCAATGGAAATAAGTTTACATTTTGTTTAGAAAACATTGTATTGAATGACAAACAAATGACAAACAAATGCTGTTTATTAGGAATATAAAGACATTTGTTATTCAAAACCAAAAGAACTGTGAATTAAACCAAACATACATTTGATAGAAAACATAATTAGATTACAGGATATGAATGAAAACAAAGTCTCAATAATTTTGAGCCATAAATATTTGATATTCACATAGACTTTATTATAGGCAAAGATATGATAAATGAGGAGAAGATTAAGTGCTTTTTGTGTGCCATTCGGACAACAAATGGCGTTATATTTCATATGAAATAACTTTATTTCATCATTGGATCTAATCTTTGGTTTTATTGAAAAATGTTTATCAAAAGTCAAACAAATATTTGAGAGCAAACAAACAGAAAGTTATTCAACAGAAATAATACAATTATTAATACATATAAGTTCTGTATATCATATCATATGAGATATGATTTTCAAGTTTTTCGTATTTATTGTAATATAAAAGTAAATCATTTTATTCATTATTTTTTGCATTACTCATACACAAAGAGCGGAATCCTAGGCATTAAGCCTATTTTGGCCGAGCATAGCCCGGCCACGGGAGTTAGGGGGCCGACCGAT
>JAQIXR010000868.1:0-18355 GCA_034700825.1 Quadroppia sp. Gr-Ori-00064 | reverse complement strand
GAGGAGAGAGAGAGAGAGAGAGAGAGAGAGAGAGAGAGAGATATTAAACTGTATTTACTCTGATTGTTTCGGAAATGATTAAATGCCCATGCTCATATTTAAGCAATAGTAAGGTGTACCCCTTCCCTACCCGACACAATGACTACCGACCAAATCGGTAAACGCTTTGAGGAGTTGTGGCCAAAGAAGTGGTGAAGAAAATGATAGAATTATTTCAGAATATTTTGTTATTAATTGCAATAATTCTCTAATAAATTGCTTTCATTTACATTACTTTCAATTAGTAATTAATATTTAGAAAACATTTTTTAAAGAATTTATTTTATTTCAAAATAAAATAAAAAGCACTCAAAGGAACGACACTTAATATTGTCGTCATATTATATTTTCTGTATATTATTAGCCGAAAACCTCATTATAATAAGACAACTCTGTCTTCAGGTTTTGTCTCCATTTCCACACATTTGGATAACCATTCAATTCGTTGTCCGCAAAACGAAGCAGTGTTTCGATAGACGCCAACACCGATAGGTCGGCGATTGTCAGCCCATTCCCGGCCACGTATTTCCGGTCACCGATAGAGCTGTCAATGTATTTCATGCTCTTCTTATACATCTCTGACTGCAGTTCCGTCGGTTCGATGCCTTTCCACACTTTATAGACCTATCGTTAAGTCAAACAAAACAATCGATAACTCAATTGAAAGACAAATTGTTTGCAAACTCTTTAATACAATCGCGTCTCTGATGTCGGCCTTCAATGACATGTCAAAGTCGAGCCACATGTCGATAATCGCCCGTTCCTTCGGTTCACTCGGATATAGGGGACTATTGGGCGCGTATTTGTTGGCCAAATATCGCATAATAGCCCGACTCTCGCTCAGCACCAGATCGTTGTCCACAATTGTGGGCACAGTTTTGGATTTAACTATTGATTGAAAAGTTTTGAAAATATTTTTAAGAATTTTATTCATTTAAAATAAATAGCAAATAATTTGTCAGACCTTTTGATAGTCAGGCGTCAAATGATCGCCAGATTTAAGACTAATATTTATAACGTTGACATCAATAGACAATTGCCTGAAACAGGAGAGAACTGCTCGACAGTGAGGACTACCGGCCGTATAGTACAAATCAATTGACATTTTATTATAGAAAATATAAAACTAAAAATGTTTTTATGAAATCTATATAAATGTTATGCACTTTAAATACTGGAATTTTTTTCCTCTAAAATGGCATTCAATTCAAACATCAATTCATTCTTCGATAAAATTAATGATATTTTCGTTAATTTTTATTTTTAATATGATTTGAATTTTATTAAAATTTGAGACAAAAAAATGGTATGACTTCAGAGACAGAGACAATATGTAATTTCGAAAGGTGTTTGATTCCCAGGGTTATTATTTAAGCACAATATGTACGCAAAGATTTTTCACCCTACGCTCAGACCAACGGCAAAATCGGTAAACGCTTCGATGAGTTGCAGCCAATTCCTCGCCATTCTCTTACTCTTTCTTACCCACTTTGGTGACCCCCAACCCTGGCACCCCCTTATAAAAAGAAATTTTTTCTCTTAAATTGCATTCAATTCAATCAAAACATCAATTCATTCAATGAAATGCTTTTTAATAACACTTCTTATATTATGCCTTAATTGAGAATATTCTTGAAATAATAGTCAAATATATTCTATGATTGAGTTTTCAATTCAATTATAAATATATTATTATTTAATGAATCGATAAATAAATAAAATTTTGAAAAAAAAATTTTTTATTATAATATTTAATATAAATTAAATTTTTCAATATTTATAGAATAAAAATTTATTTATTATATTAAAAATATTTAAAATAATTTCTTAATTATAAATAAAAATCAAAAATAATTTTAAAAATATAATCGTAAAGTCATTCATATTTTTCTACCACTTCTTGACATCATTTTCATTGGCTTTACATAAATAAATAGCATTTTATTTTTACAATAAAATTGATTCAAAATTTTTATTTAAATTTACAATTTTTTTTCATTCAAAATACGTTTATTTAACAAAAATGTATTTAAAATTAATTTCTGATTATTTAACAGTTATTACACATTTAATCTCATTATTTGTAACTCTGTTTTAGATTAATATAAATAATATTAATTTATTAATGAATTGAATTATGTTTTAATAAACCTATGAATAAAACTCATTTAATGACTAGAATTGACTCAAAAATCAATGCATTTTAACATTAGATTATATTTTGTTTTGCATTTGTCTTCTAAAAAATGAGACACATATTTGGCACAGGGTGTTTCTACAGGTGCGCCCCTTTCGCCGATAGTGAATAAATGAATAGTAATTTTTTAAGTTTAAAATTACAAAAATAAATGAAAATATTTTTCTGATATTAAATAATAATAATTTTTAAATGCATTAAACATTGCTTTCCGTTTGACTTGTGCTGAACGGGCGACAGGTGTTTGTCTTCCGATATGATGACAACCGCTCACTGACACAAAACATAGCAGTCTTGTGGACAGGGATGAGCAAAAACAATGACTTCCACATTAAAAAATATGTTAATTTCATACATAAAAATCATATGTATTTTTAGAGACAGTATTCCTATTAATATGTGTTTTTGGTTTTGTTTTTTTGGTTTTGTGTATTGTTTTCTGCTATTTATTAATGTTATTTAAGGCCAGGCATGTGTTGAATGTGCGGACGTGTAAATACAGAATAAGTGATTCTAGAGAATACATCCCTTTCCTAATGAAAAGGGGTCTTCAATAATGAGTTTCTAATTATTCCTTCAGAATATTCTTAAACTATTCGTTAAACAAATGTTTAATTTTTTTTTATAGAATTAATTGTATTTTAATTGAATTTTATGTTTAGTTATATTTTTAATAAAAAAATTAATACTTTTTAAAGTTATTAAAAGAAATCTATAATTAATATAAAGATTTTGTTTTAATTTGTCGATAAAATACCCCTTTATTTGTAAAACCATTTTTGGATCAAAATATCATTTAGGGGAACAGTTGTCAACTAAATGCATGTCAGAGAGCGAGAGGTCATTGAGAAGACATAACAACGTCTATAGAAATACAGTTTACAAAAAGCAATGGATTTTTTTGGTTATGAATTGTATGAAAAGTTTCGAAAAAAAACAAAAAAAATTATATAAAATATACATAAAGTGTATCAAAAAATAACATTATTTACTACAACATCCGAAACGCTTCGGTTTCTTCTCCTCCAGTGTAATACCGGCGCTCTTAATCAGGTTGTCCTCGTTATGGAGCATCACTTTCGTCATCTCAGCCACGGATGAGATAATATTCTGTCCTTCTTTACAACTGGTCTCGACAAACATAAGGCCGTACTGTTGGACGAGTTTATACCCGTCCTCTGCCTTCACGTACGGCAAGTCCTGTGCCATAAGTGTTGGCCTCAAATCGGTTTTGTTGCCCACGACCATAACTGGCACCCCTTTCGCCGTGACATCCTGACCATAGGACAGGGAAAGGGTTAGGAAAGGGTGAATAAAAATTTTAGCCATGTATACCTCGACAGCGCCGATCCATTCGCGCACATTCAAAAACGACTGCTCACTCGTCACGTCATATAAGAGCATAATTCCGTCCGCTTTGCGGAAGTAGTTCTTCGTTATACTGCGATACCTTTCCTGGCCGGCGGTGTCCCACAGCTGGAGCGCCACATTCATGCCGTTGTAGTTGAATGAGCGCACCTTTTAGTGTCATAGAGAGAGCACCCGATTATTAATACACTGTCTCTCGTCGACGACAACCCAATTACCTGAAAGTCGACGCCTAATGTAGTGCTCAATTGAGAGGCGAAGTAGCCTTTGGTGAGCCTTAAGATGAATGTGGACTTTCCTACCGACGCGTCGCCGATGAATATGATCTTATATGTGCGCTCTGGAGGACCGGTAGCTTCGGTTATGGTGTTGCTCATCGAATGACAGGAAGTAGTCATCGAATTGCTATTATCGAGATTTTTAGGCGATTCCGACCTCTTGTGGTACGAGAGGAGGACTGGCGATGACTCCAGTGATCTCGTCCTCATCGAAGACAAACCACTGTCCATATCCGTGTCAGAGGGCTGTAAGGTCTTTATGATTGGCGGACAGGAGGCAAACGACTGGTTCGATATGGAGACGGTCTCCTCGTCGTAGACGGACACGGAGTCGATGTCTATTTCGGAGATTCTGTGGAAATGGCGAAGAATTGACACCAAAAATATTACACTCAATGACTGAATACCTGCTGAAGACATGTCTATTGGATTCGGAGGTCAGCGAATCGTTGCGCAGATAGTCGCCGATCAAAGAGCCCCTCTTCAAGTGGCCCGTCCTATCATACGAGGGCTCTGGCGATGGATTCTTGGATGGGATGGGCGTCACGTCCATCACACGGCGCAACGAGTCGTTCGTGTCGTTAAGTCTCATATTTGCCTCTCTTTTAACGAAAGCAAAAAAAAAAGTTAAAAAAAACTTTTTTTTTTACAAAACTAAATGTGTATTCACTGCAAGAGACTCAGCTGTCTCTGGAGGTGCTGGTGCTCTGTCTGCTGTTGCTGCACCCGTACCACCTCGGTGCTCAGCTCGCGACACTTGTCCTCGTACTGGAGGCGCAGTTGTGCCAAATCAGTCCTCATTAGCGCCACATTGGTCTGTGTGTCCATTAATGACAGTTTCAATTGGCGCGACTCCTGTATCGACTCTTCCAATTTGGTACGGATTTCGTTCACCTTCTCATCAGTCATGTTGTTCTGGTTCAGTTTGAGCCATGAGTCCACCTGAATAAGGGGGATGACGGCACGGGTATGAGTATTATTAAGGGTGTGTATTATTATGGCTAACCTTTTCAAACATCGACAGATGTGACTGTAATTCCTCCATTTCCCCCTTCATCAGGTCTCTCATCGACCGGCGCTCAGCCTCCACCTCCTCTTTGGCCTTCTGTTTGACCCGGCGCTCGACGTCCTTCACCTGACAGTCGACCTCTTCCTCCAATCGCACCAAATGTTTTTCGTGTTCCTTCTTCTCTCTGGGAATCGTTAGACTCGATGGGAGTGAGAGAGAGAGAGAGAGAGAGAGAGAGAGAGAGAGAGAGAGAGAGAGAGAGAGAGAGAGAGAGAGAG
Source organism: Quadroppia sp. Gr-Ori-00064 (assembly GCA_034700825.1). Lineage (NCBI taxonomy): Eukaryota > Metazoa > Arthropoda > Arachnida > Sarcoptiformes > Quadroppiidae > Quadroppia > Quadroppia sp. Gr-Ori-00064. The sequence goes on along the minus strand of JAQIXR010000868.1, from coordinate 13,186 downwards.
ACTGTGTAATACCTGATCCAAGAATCTTCGAGACGTCTGTTCTCTTCCTGTAGTTCTTTAACATTCTGTAACAGCTCATGGATTATGGACTGGGAGGTCTTGTCTTCAATCGGATCTATTATGTATTGTTCAGAATATCTGTGAATAAAAAAAATTTGTTTTCAATTAAATATAATTATTATTGACTTTTATTACCCTTTGCTGTCAATGGTATCACTTTTGCTGAGATTATCTTTGCGTTTGTCATCACTTTTGATCAACTTTTCGCTAATGTTTTCCAACTCTAATGCCTTTTTGATGTTACCATACGATCCGGATCTTTGACTCTTCGCCGACTGCACCGACGACACCATCAGACCCTTCTCGTAGTCATCGAAGCCGGTCCTGAAGTCCTCGAAACTGATCTTTCCGTCACAATCGCGGTCTAAGTCACCGAATATGGCGTCCGAGTCTTCTGCAATGATGCCGAACCGGGCGCAGAGTTCCCGGAGCTCATCGCGGCTCAAAAAGCCCGACCTATCGGTGTCCCAATAGTTGAATAATTGGCGCAAATTTTCGTCAATCAAATAATTGTTATTATTATTCATATTATATATTCATTGAATGAGTTGAACAAAAAATATGCTAAACATTCAAAACAAGAATAAAATTAATTAAAAATTGTTTTTTCAAATTCAATGCAACAAAAAAAAAACTAATTTCAAACCAAATATTCATATATAATTTGATTATATTATTTGAAACGAAATTCATTAAAATATATTTTGTTTATGAAAATTATTTTGCATTTAAATTGACTTACATTTCGGTAATGAATGACAAAAAAAGACATATTTTTTATCATAATCGACAAAACATATGATTTTTTACATTTTAATTGTGTTTTTATTTTTCTTGTAATGATATGAATCACCAGAACTGTTAACATACGATGAGAGGAAAGTTGTTTTTCACATAATATTTGATGAAAAAAATATATAATATTCACTGAATTTTTTGTTTGTGTTTTTAAACACGACACTCACACACAAAACCCCCTGTTTTTTGTGTTAAATAATATAACACTTAATTCTGTAATACAATTAATACGCCGATAGAGAGGGAGAAGTCATAAAAACCTGTGTCTATAATATGACGACAAATAACTATTCCATAACTCTTATGGTATTTCAAAACTCTTATGAATCACACAAAAAAAGTGCATTCATTTTGACGATAAGATAAGAGACTGAAAACAAAACGTTATTAAATGTTATAATTAATTGTGAATTCAATGTGTGCTTTATTTTTTGCAGAGCACACACCAAAAGAGCCCCTGCGATGAGTTAGGCGCTAGAAAATACCTGTAGTTTTTTTTCAGTGATAGAAATAAATAGTTTACATGTGTTGACACACCTGTTCAAAGAGGCTGTTGTTTTTTGTGTTGATTTTTGTGTCGAATTTTATATTATTTTATTTTCATTACCTATTCGTTAGTCTATTTTCTCTGTCATTAAACTAGACTTTCAAATGCTATGTATTTTTTATTGACAATAAAATCCTTTTCATATGAATATTGTTTATAAATATTATTCTTTGTATTCATAAAAATTTGCTTAAAATTTGTTTAAATTTTTTTTGTATTTTTAAATATTAAATAAACAATTCTTTAAACGATAAGACATTTGTAGAGATTTTTGTATTTATTTAAATGTTTTTTATATATATTTTTAATAATTTTATTGAACAGTATTTTTGAGGATATTTTTTTACGTGTTTAAAAAAACATTTTTTTAATCTTAAAATGTTTTTCATAAATATATGTCTAATTAAACCTGAATTCGTTTTTTTGGTTTTAATTGTGAATTGAGTTCAATAGAGGTTTCGATTCATTAATATTGTATATGAAAATAATTTGTGTCAATGCTATTGACGTCTGATATAATGCCCGCAATTATTGCTCTAATATTGCAAATAATGCCATTCCTTACAAACAATTGCCTCAAACACAGGGGGTATAGAGAAATGTGTTTAACAGTTAATGAAAATGAGTTATAATTTATTACAAATAAATCATTTGTTGATTATTTCAATCAGAATGAAAATTAGGTTTTATTTGTTCACTAAAAATGTGTGAATTTTTGTGTGAAATATTGTCTTAAAGTTAAGAACAATTCAATCAATGATTAGAAAAAGAAGTTTTGTATTTGTTTTCATATCTATATATAGTGTTATAGTTGTTATCTAATCAATAATCTTATCATTTATTTGTTTTCAATAAATAAATAAAAAATTGAAATAAAATTTTTAAATATTTTAACTTAAAAAAATATTTTCAATAATAGGTCTGAAAAAAAAGTTTGAATAAAAGTGTAATTTTTTTTGATTGAATAATGAAAATAAAACGACTTTTTTTCATCAAACGATAAGGTCATGAAATGAAAGGTCATTTTAATTTAAAAATAAAGAAAAACAAATTTAAAACAAAATTTATTTCACAAACAAAACAATAGATGTATTTATTTATTACAAAATTGACTTTCAATTCAAATTCAATGATTATTTAATACGAAAATTATTTGTATATAATTTTGTGACTGTTTTTTGTTGAGCGAAAAAAATATATAAATGTCTTTTAATTTTCGTAAATACAATGAAACGAATAAAAAAATGTCAAAATTCCTTGAAATCGGAATAATTTTCAATTGATTTTGTATTTTAATAAACAAAACACACAAAAAAAACAACAAAAAAATGTTTACTAATATAATAAATATCCGAATCATTTTCATCGAATGAATGAGTTTTAACATTAAAATGCATTGCATTTGAAAATCACATAATAATATGGTTTTGTGTTTACACTTGAAGTCAAAGTCGCTTCAAATTAAACAACATTTTATTTGGGGACAACTTTTTATGTCTTTCTCGTGAAGGGGTTAAAAAGTGATTTTTTGTCTGGTATAACATTGATGTTTTTTTGTACGTTATCCTGAATTACTTTTTTCATACCCCTTTACAGTATAAGAATACAGGGTTTGATTGAATTATTTGCCAATTATTTATGTGTCAATCGTTTTAAAAGAGAAAAAAATAAATAAAAATAAGATTTCTTTTTATGTAAAAAAATGTTATAATTTTTGACCAAAAAATTTTTACTATAAAATGCTTTCGAAGTGAAACAGTAGTTTTCATTCAGACCATTCATTGTGAATAAGTGTATTGTGTCTTGAATTCAAAGCTAACCATGAATTCAAAGATAGCACTCATTTGTATGATATGTGTATTCGTTGTGTTGGTCACTGTTGAGGCCGGGCGTCGATCCGGAGGTAAATATAATTGCATTCTTTGTTTTGCTTTAAATTCCAATCGCATGCCATAGGAGGCGGTGGTGGAGGTTATGGTGGAGGTGGTGGTGGCGGCGGACACGGTGGCGGAGGAGGAGGAGGGGGCAAAGGAAGAGGTGGAGGAGGCGGTGGATATGGAGGTGGAGGCGGCGGTGGACATGGAGGTGGAGGCCGCGGTGGTGGTGGAGGCGGAAAAGGAGGCGGTGGAGGTGGGAGAGGAGGCGGTGGAGGTGGTCACGGGGGTGGTGGGGGCGGTTATGGTGGAGGTAAGCGTAATACAAATATTAGTTTAAGGGGTATTAAGACAACAGTTTATTATCAAAAATCTTCAAAAGGGTGATAATTGATAAGAAATTTCTGACGAAAATTAATCAAGGTGAAGGGGTGTTGCAAACAACAGGGGATTTTGATAAAGGGGCAAAAGTTTTATTTTTATAGATTTGTTAAAAATTTAAATTCTTTCATTTGATAGGCGGTGGAAGAGGTGGTGGTGGAGGAGGCGGAAAAGGAGGAGGGGGTGGCGGCGGATATGGAGGTGGTGGGGGCGGCGGCGGTCACGGTGGTGGTGGCCGAGGAGGAGGCGGCGGCGGTCACGGTGGTGGTGGCCGAGGAGGCGGCGGCGGCGGTCACGGGGGTGGCGGTGGAGGCGGTGGCCGAGGAGGTAATATCTAAATGATCTGGCATTGTATTTACAGACTGTCCCCTGAATTTCAGGTCACGGCGGATATGGAAAATAAATCCATAAACGAAATCAAAAATATTTTAAACTTTTTTATCTTAAAAAATGATATTTTTGTTAAATTTTTGGTTATTTTTGAGAATTTTTATAAATTTTTTCCATATATTAAAAATCGTTTTAATATTTGAATGTCTTTAAAGAAATTAATTTTCGTTTTCATTTGATTTTATGTTAAATAAAAGCTTAAAGTTTTTTAGGTTTAAAAACAAAAATTGTTTTTATGATTGTTTCAAAACTTTTATTTGAATTTCTTAAACATAAAATTAATTATTTTTGGCAAATATTAGTGAAAAAAAAGTTTTTTATTTTTCATTTGAATAATAAATATTTAAAATAAAAATCTTTTTAATTAATAGATATCTCAATTGTAGCCAAAAATATATTTGTTTGTAATTAACAATTATTTATAAATTATAATAATTTGTAATCAAATTCACAATTAAGATAAGAGTGAAAAAAATATGTTTTTTTAATGTAAAGTAATTTCAATGTTATCTCAAATCGTATTATAATTGATTGTATGCATAAACACACGAACAGAGAGTGTGTTATGAAATGAAAAGTTGATTTTTGTTATATTAATTCATACATTCAATTCCAAGCGTGACTTACGATTGCCATAGCCATAGCCATTCCTATGGCCCTAGCAATGGGAATGGCATTAATTAATTTTCGTTGTGTTCACAGAGACTAATCATTCGTGAAAATACAACAACAAAACCAATGATTAGTTATTATTATTGAAAAATAAAACACAAAAAAAATAATATAACATTTTTAAGCACTTATATTATTATTAATTCACTGTCTTTCCCATTCAGTGTCTATGCAGGGAATGGTGTGTTTTATTTTGACTGTGCTTTAGGTATGCGTTTAAAACAATAGCGAACTTCACATTTGAGTCGAAAAATTAAAAGAGAGAAATATTTTGTTTTTGTGTACAGAGAGAAAAAAATTCAATTAACGCCCAGACTATCAAAAACTGTATATAAAAGTGTATCAAAAGTGAAAACTTGTTTTCGCTGAGAGTTTTCTCTCGTCTGAAAGTTACCTGAGTTTCAGAATTATATAAAACATTTATTTTTTTGCTGTAATATTTATAACAAGAAAAAGTGATTTTTGTTTTCAATTCATTCCTCAAAAGGAAATATCGATAAAAGAAATATTTTTTTATTTATTTTTTTTATATTCAAATAGCAGTGAAGAATGCAATCATAAAAATACTTTTTCGTCAACTCCTACACCTTTTTTTCGGTAATACAATACCAAGTGATTTGTGTGTGCTTTGAATATATCGTATTATATTTTCTCTGTGTTTAAAGTGTTGTGAAAATAATATATCGTTTTTTGATTAGAAAAACATTTATTTTATTATATCTTTTGCATTCATTTCAGTCGTTGTTCAGAATCACAAGAATTAATGTGTTTTTTACACAACATATAATAATGTCGAAAAATGTCTTCACTGAACTGCTGTCACTGTCCTATCCGGCGCTGCCCTTCTTTAAGCTGATCCCCGAAGGCGTTAATGTGGGCACAACTATCTTCATCGAAGGCTTTGTTCCCATGAGTGCCACCAAACTGGCCATCGATTTCATTGATGGCCAGTCGAACGACGAGCGCACATACAAACGGTCGGACATACCGTTCGGCATGTTTATACTGTTCGAGGACAGGCTATTCGTTGCCAATACGAGACGTGACGGAGAATGGGGTCAATCGCAGAAAGACATGTTCACAGCCTTCAGGAGAGGTGAGTGCGCTCTCGAAAGGAAAGTGCGATTTTTGTATACATGTATTTTTCGTAACAATATTTCCTCTAAGTTTTTGTTCTTATTTATAACCCTTGTTGACCCCGACTGTTCTCTTTACCCCCTTTACACAACAATCTCGTTCTGTTGTATCGATTATATATTTTTGTTGCTGCTATTAACCCCTTTCCCCCCTTAAAACTCTGTTCGGTTGTCATCAACTGAGAAGGCGATCACTTCGTAATGAAGATCATTGTCGACAAACACTGCTATCGGGTTGTCATGAATGGCAAGTGTGTCGGCTATCAGCACCGGATGCGCTCAGACCGGGCAAAGTTGCTGCGGATCGAAGGGAACGTCGTGTTGAAGCGCATTGAATTCAGACACGGAAAACACTATCACAACAACGAGAGGAACTATTTTGATAACTTTGAGTATATTTAGCGAAAAAAAAAGACAAAAATACAAAATATTTATCTATTTTTCTTAACGTTTTTTCCCCCTTTCTTTTCAAACATTAGTTTCACTTAATTTTTCTCTTTGTTATCGAATTATATGAATGAAAAAATATTATATAAAAAGTTTTTCATTACTTATTACTTGTTATGAAATTTTAGTATTTGTTGAAAATTTTATAATAATTTTTAATTTCAATTAATTTTTACAATGAATTGTAAATGCATTGCAATTATTGAGTTATTTTTGTAAATAAATTAGTGATTAATAATAATAAATAAAAATATTTTATTACAAGTATTTATAATATTTTTGTTGCTTTGAAACGAAAAAAGAGTTATTTTTATTATATTTTTTTGAATAACATTTCGTTTTATGATTTGATTACTGATTGTATTCTCTGTGTAAATGTGTTGACAGGTATGCATTGATATGATCAAGGTCACATTTTATACATGTATAATTTCAACTTTTTAAACATAATTAAGAATATTCTTAAAAATAATTTAATTTATTAGAGATATTAGAAAAAAAACTTTTACTGACATTAGAATCGATTGCAAACGATATGAATAGAAAATATTCTGTTATTTTGTATTAAATGAAAGACACTTTAAATGAGAAAAACAATTATAATTATCACTAAAATACATACAATTCACTCGATTGGGTCAAAGATCGTAAAGGTCTGTGATTTTCATTGACTGTTGCAATGAAATGTCAATCAATGGCACTTTGAATGACATTGTATTGATTTTATGCATTCATTGCAAAACGAGTCAACAATTGATCTGTAATTCAATGCTATAATCAATACTCAATTCAGCAAATGATGTGATAATGAATTTGTCGAATAATGTGCAAAAAAAATATTTATTCAAAAACACGTTTTGAAAAAATAATTTCAAATCATAGGAAAATATTTTGTGATTCAGTTATACATGAATTCATTGATAGGAAAAAAAATATATTAATTAAAATCATTTAAAAAATATTATGAAATTGGATGATCATGGTCATTGGAAAAGATTATACAGTGATAGAGCAGTGATATTATTGTATAAATTATGAAATATTTATTATAGTGAGACGGGTCAGATTTTGTGTCTGACGGGTCAGTGTAAATGTGTGATGGGATCCCTGTATTGAGATCGCCTGTTGTAGGTGTGGTGTGATTTGAGTGATGTTGTGATAGATCAGTTGGTCTGTCTTGGCTTGTGACGGGTCTCTTATTGATGTGATGGGTCTTTATTTATGAGTTTATGTATGTGCTTAACTGTACTTATTGCCCGGACTGCCTTTGGTGTATCAGTAGTCGGACTCTATAAGTTCAGTTCTTGTGGTGTGGTGACGATTGTGTATGCTAACCGAGCTTATCGACCAGACTTCCTTTTTACTCGCAAGTCGGACTCTGAAAGCTCAGTGTTTGTATGTTGAGTTGCTTGACTTTAGACCCAATACTTTGTGGACCGATCACTGCTTGTTAGTGATCTGCGCTTTGACTTGTGTGAGGACTGATCACTGCTTGTTAGTGATCAGTGCTTTGTGTGAGACCAACGCCAATACTGTTGAGAGGACCAGTCACTGCTTGATAGTGACCGGTCGCTTGTGTTGTGTACCAGTCCTTTGTTGTGTTGACGGGTCACTGCTTGTTAGTGACCGGTCAGTTGTTGTGAGTGAATACGGTAGCCAATGCTACATTAAAAGGAGTCTACGCGACAGCTATCAATGTGAGCAGTATTTGGTTTGGTATTCAACTGAGGCTTTATTTCAGAAATACATCTCTTTTTATAGTGAATTACAGCTTAAGGTGAAGTATAATAGATAAGGTGAAGTAATATAAAACATGAGTAGTTTAAGGAAATTTACAGGTATTCAGAGTTTATGATATGTTTGACATTTAATATATATATAACTTTATGGAAAGTTGGTTGATATGTGTGTAGTGTTTGACCGGTCATTAGCTGACAGGTCATTTCGTCACAATAGTATTCATTGATTTTTACAATAAGTGTCTAGACTTAAGACATGAAAAGTTTGTCATTGAATAAATGTATTTAAGAATTTGTTTCATAGTTTTGACGACAAATCCAATAATAAGAAGTAATTACAGGAAACGATTGACACGTATTGATAGAACTCGTAGTTATTCATTGGGAACAAATCATAGCAATAGAACCCAATGGAAGGGCCGGACAAACGTGAGATAAATGACTGCATTTTCAATCGATTTCCAGTTGAGACGGAATTCCTGTTGAGGTATGAATAGAGAAGAGGATAGGGTTTATGTGCCGCTGTAGTGATCCAGGTGCTCATCAGGTTTATCATAAAGACTACACTGAATATTATAATGAATATGAAAGCGGAAACAAATCTGCTGTAAAAGTACGTGTCCTTTGCATGGGTTAAGTACATCAATATCTCGAGGCCTGGCGTAGAGGTGTAGTAGAAAATAAATAGAATATATTTACAGAATTCATTCAATTCATGAGTGAGTTGTGAGACAGAGTTGTGTTCAGTGATAGCTCTCATAAGAAGTCTACTATTTCTGGATTTTAGACTTGTTTTGATTTCTTCAAACAATTCATTGAATTTGTATTTCAGATAAAGTGATGGCAAAAACAAAATAATGAAACCAAAAGAAACCAAAACAAATGCTTGAATTGTCCACAAGAAAGTCATTACAGACCAGAATATGACACCAATTAATGTGAAACCGGAATTCGGATCCAAATAAGCAATTATTGTCGCACTCAATAGTATTCCATTCATGACGACAATCGTTGACCAAAAGACTTGTTTGAGAAGATATTTCGTCATTAGATTCAAATACAATATCATTCGTCTGTATTTCAATGCATTCAAATGTCGTTCAAAGAGTTTGTATTTCAAGTGATAAAAAAATGTTATTAAATGGAAATAATGTCCACTTTCTTGCAATTGAATCGTGAGTGCAATGAAGAGTGTAACAAAAGCCCCGATACTCAACATAAAGGATATTAACACTGGATTTCCCAACAGATAGTTCGCATCGCACATAAGCGCCCGAATCCATGGCTTATTAACCAGTGATGAGATCATAAATCTTATCCAAACGACAAGTAAAACGATTTTTGGAATTGTAACCAAAATTTTCCTCCATTTATATTGAACTCCATTCATATAGTCGTCAAAATTCTTTGAAATTAATATCAAATAAATTGACGCAAACTTTTCTAAGGATTGAATGGATTTCAATTCGTCGATATTATTATGAATAAAATTACTGTATTTTTCTTTGAGTTTAAACTTTTCGCCGATATTTCTAAAGCTATTTCTTTTCATATTTTTATTATTAAACATTATATTCAAATAATATTTTATGAAATCCAATGTACACTCAATTGTCAGTATTATTAGTAGAGCATTGAATTCTAGTCACAAAAAAAGAAAAAATAATCATTTATAGTCAATACAGGATTTTTTCATTGAATTTACACATTTTAAATGAATTCATGATATCTTTTCATGTGATTTTACATTGGAAATCATCATCTGGCAACTACAGTATGTTTCGTGTTACCAAGGTAATAAATGGTTATAATTATGCATAAAATAAATGTCACTCAAAATTTTCAAATGAAAATTCGTATAAAATATGACATTTATTTTCAAATATATTTTTTTTTCATTAATTAACGTTGAAATTCATTCAATGATTTAATGCATAAAATATGTCATAAAAAATATTATGTCAAATACTATTGATTTAATGTCTTAAGAATATTAACGAAAAATATTTTTAAAACAAAATTTACGTAAATTTTTATATTTATTCTGATTTATGGAATATTAAGAACTGAATTAAATAAACAATTAATGAAAGGTTTTGACATATTTTATTGCTTTGACTCAAAGAGAATATTTTTTATGATATTTATAACGAAATAATTAAATATAAGATTAATATTCATGCGATTCGTTTGATGAAAAGATTGGGTCAAAGTTCGCGTGTTTAGTAAATAAGATAACATGAATGCCATTGAAAATACATTTGAATAGGAAAGGTATGAAATAATATTAAGAAATTGAATGATCATGGTCATTGAAAAAAGGTTATACAGTGATAGAGCAGTTATATTATTGTATAGATTATGAAATATTTATTATTTTATTCATTGATTACAATAAGTGTTAAGAATTAAGACATGAAAAGTTTGTCATTGAATAAATGTATTTAAGAATTTGTTTCATAATTTTGACGACAAATCCAATAATAAGAAGTAATTGAGTGAAACGATTGACACGTATTGATAGAACTCGTAGTTATTCATTGGGAACAAATCATAGCAATAGAACCCAATGTCAGGTCCAGACAAACGCTCGATAAATGACTGCATTTTCAATCGATTGAGAGTTGAGACGGAATTCCTGTTAAGGTATGAGTAGAGAAGAGGATAGGGTTTATGTGCAGCTGTAGAGATCCGGGCGCTCATGAGGTTTACTGTGAAAACTGATCCGAAGATAATAATGAATATGAAAGCGGTTGCAAATCTGGCGTAAAAGTAGGTGTCCTTTGCATGGGTTAAGTACACCAATATCTCGAGGGCTGGCGTTGCGAAGTAGTAGAGAATAAATAGAATATATTTACAGAATTCATTCAATTCGTGAGTGAGTTGTGAAACAGAGTTGTGTTCAGTGATAGCTCTCATAAGAAGTCTATTATTTCTGTATTTAAGACTAGTTTTGATTTCTTCAAACAATTCATTGAATTTATATTTAAGATAAAGTGATGGCAAAAACCAAGCGATAAAACTAAAATAAACGATAGCATATACTTGAATTGTCCACAAGAAAGTCATTACAGACCAGAATATGACACCAATTAATGTGAAACCGGAATTCGGATCCAAATAAGCAATTATTGTTGCACTCAATAGTAATCCATTCGTAACGACACTCAATGACCAAAAGACTTGTTTTAGAAGATATTTCGTCATTAGATTCAAATACAATATCATTCGTCTGTATTTCAATGCATTCAAATGTCGTTCAAAGAGTTTGTATTTAATGTGATAAAGAAATGATGATAAATGAAAATAATGTCCACTTTCTTGCAATTGAATCGCGAGTCCAATGAAGAGTATAACCAAAGCCGCGATACTCATCATAAAGGAGAATAAAACTGGATTTCCCAACAGATAGTTCGCATCGCACATAAGCGCCCGAATCCATGGCTTATTAACCAGTGATGAGATCAAAAATCTCAGCCCAACTACAAGTACAACGAGTCTCGAAATTGAGACCAAAGTTTTCTTCCATTTATATTGAACTCCATTCATATAGTCGTCAAAACTCTTTGAAATTAATAGCAAATAATTTGATCCAAACTTTTCTAAACATTGAATTAGATTCAATTCGTTGATATTATTTATAATAAAATTACTGTATTTTTCTTTGAGTTTAAACATTTCGCTGATATTTCTAAAGCTATTTCTTTTCATATTTTTATAATTAAAATTATATACAAATAATATTTTATGAAATCAAATGTACTCTCAATTGTCAGTATTATAAGTAGGGCATTGAATTCTAGTCACTAAATATGAATAAATAATTATATATAGTCATTACAGAATTTTTTCATTGAATTTGCAGTTTTTAAATGAATTCATAATATTGTTAGCTTTTCATGTGATTTTACATTGAAAGACACGTAAAAATCTCATTAATTCAATCGAAAATCTCTTTAAAATAATTTTTGATACTATAATAAAGTTAAAAATAAAAGAAAAATTCAAATCACTAAAAATTTTTGAATGAATTTTTTCAATATTTAAACTAACGTTGAAATTCTGTATATTTATATGCATATAATTACTATTATTTGCATTTATTCTTAAAAAAATATATATGAAAAGCATTGCATTAAATACTCTAAACTTTTATTTAATTTATTTTTAAATAATTTTAAATTGAAAAATACAATAAAATATTATTTTTCTCCAAATCCCTGAAATAGTTATTTATAGTCAAAACAAATCTCCGCTAAATTTTTGTGGCAGGGCTATAAAGGAACAAAATAGTCATAATGAATAAGATTCAATGCCTTAATTATTAGTTATCTGGAAACTACAGTATGTTTCGTGTTACCAAGGTAATCAATGGTTATAATTATGCATAAAATAAATGTCAATCAAAATTAACAAATGAAAATTCGTATAAAATATGACATTTATTTTCAAATATAATTTTTTTTTTCATTAATTAACGTTGAAATTCATTCAATGATTTATTGCATAAAATATGTCATAAAAAATATTATGTCAAATACTATTGATTTAATGTCTTAAGAATATTAACGAAAAATATTTTTAAAACAAAATTTACGTAAATTTTTATATTTATTCTGATTTATGGAATATTAAAAACTGAATTAAATAAACAATTAATGAAATGTTTTTGACATATTTTATTGCTTTGACTCAAAGAGAATATTCTTTTATGATATTTATAACGAAATAATTAAATATAAGATTAATATTCATGCGATTCGTTTGATGGAGAGATTGGGTCAAAGTTCGCGTGTTTAGTATATATGATAACATGAATGCCATTGAAAATACATTTGAATAGGAAAGGTATGAAATAATATTAAGAAATTGAATGATCATGGTCATTGAAAAAAGGTTATACAGTGATAGAGAAGTAATATTATTGTATAGATTATGAAATATTTATTATAATATTCATTGATTTTTACAATAAGTGTCAAGACTTAAGGCATAAAAAGTTTGTCATTGAATAAATGTATTTAAGAATTTGTTTTATAATTTTGAAATTAAATCCAATAATAAGAAGTAATTGAGTGAAACGATTGACACGTATTGAGAGAACTCGTAGTTATTCATTGGGAACAAATCATAGCAATAGAA
>JAQIXR010000867.1:0-18365 GCA_034700825.1 Quadroppia sp. Gr-Ori-00064 | reverse complement strand
CTCTCTCTCTCTCTCTCTCTCTCTCTCTCTCTCTCTCTCTCCAAATATAACTTTAAATTATGTTTCATAGCAACGGCTCAATAAATATTCCATTCCTGTCCACTCATTATCATAAGAATAGATATTTTACTCATAATATTAAGAAGAAAAAAAATAAATAAAAATTCATTTCAATAATATATCAAACATTATAACAAAAAGCATAAATTTTTTGTTTTAAAGGCGTTCATAACTGTGCGTAAAATTATATAATTTTTCAAACGTTTATTTAATACATGCTTTGAGTTATTTTTCATAACTTATATTTAGAGGAAAACTCTTTTCGGAGCAGAAATCAGATAATTATCTCTGATATACTATTTTGAAAATAGTTTTTCCCTTATATTCCAATATTGATAATGAATTTTCATGTTATCATACAATTAATAAACTTTTATTTCGCAGCATTTTTTACATAATTAATGTTGAATACAATGTATTAAAAATTATATATATATATAATTCGCAAACAATTTTGTTTATGATTTTTATATACAACGAGAGTAATGAACACAACGTTTCTTTAATGATGACCTCATTGGGGGCACAGAATTATAAATATGTTTTGTTTGTTTGTTTTTTTTCTCTGTGTTTTATATGAGATTTACTTCATATGGTTTTACAAAAAAAAAAATAAAAATTTTGAAGAATATTTATCCCAAGAATTCTTCTTATTTTAACATTAACTTTTGTTTTGTCTGTGTTTTTGTATTGTCTGTGATTTTTACACTCATTCATGACTTTTGTTTCACTGATGAAATAGATATGAAAAATATTTTTTATAATTAATCACTTTTATTGAATGATAAATATATTTGTCGTGTCTTTAAAAAAATGTTCAAAATTATATAAATAATTGTATCCATGTTTATGAACTTGGTCCATTGATGTATGAGTTTATTCTATGAGAAAATATAATATTTACAGCGAATACTATGGGATAGTATCTGAAGATGACTTGAAATTAAATGTTAAGCTAATAATAAAAATATAAAAATGTTTGCAATATTTCTAATACCACTTAAGCAGTGCTTTTTGTACTGAAAAATAAGCCCAGAATTTATATGTGATTTAAATATCTAAATATATTGCGAACCCATAAGTGTTGTTCATATTTGAAAAGCACTTTTTTGCTGATCTATCACTTACTCAATGGTTAGAGAAAATCATTTATAGATTTTTGCCATTTATTTGAAAATATTCTGAATTCATATTTATGTTTAAATATTAACAAACGGTTTGAAAAATATTTAATAGTTTTCTTTTAAATTGAATACAATTTTTCATACATTTAATTATATATATAAATTTGTGATAAATTATTGATAATAAGGTGCTATTCAGGTGTTATTTATTGATAACATTAGAGAATAAATTAAATATTATTTATTGTCAAAACTAATGCCAATCGGAAGTGAATTCAATTCTCAGTAGACATGAAAAGAGAATATATATTATAAATATAATGAGACAAACATTTGGTCAAAAAAAAATTATTTATAATTATTTGAGACGAAAAAAAAGATAATAAAAATAAATAAAACTATCGTTTAATGTCTTTACAGTTCATATAAACCTAATTGAATATCCGGTCTTCAAAAGTGAGAATATCTTGCGTTTGACTGACTTTTCGCCATTAATATTGGTTTATAAGAAGGTCTATATTTAGATAACTCACTCCTAAGCACTCCTTCGAAAAGCAAAGACAAAAATGAATTAAAATTAGAGTTTATTTTATTTTTATTCCTATTCTCTCTCTTTCTGTTCCTTCGCCTCCTTATCCCCTTTCACTCTATCATCCCTTCTGTTCCCTTCGCACTCAGGCATAGAGCATAACCTGAGAGCCGACAGTTCAGTCACACTCCCTATCGCCCTATCCCTATCTGCCAGTGCCATGAGAGGAAAGGTAATGCCTTGGAATAATTCTCTCATTCGTATCTTATTCTCATTTTTTATTCAATTATCTCTTCATTCATTTCGTGTTTATTTCTCTTATGATTCCTGTGTTTCGGCTTTTGTTCAACGATTTAGCCATTCATTCGAAGCGCACATACATTAAGGCTTAAGTCCTTTTGCAATACATTTTAAGTTTAATTTTATTCTTTATATACAATGTATTGGAGAAAAATAATTAACTTTATTTTGAGGTAAGGTATATATGAAGAGAAAAAAAAACTATTTTTATGTTAGGCTTTGCTCTGAATAGAAAAACAAATCTCTTATTCGTTTCTCTAAATTATTAAAAACTCTTTCCTTTCAGTGAAGGAAAGGATTTGTTTTTTGGTTTTATATTTTGATATATATTTTGTGTGTTATTCTTATTTGCATTCATTCGCCCAACATATGAATAGCGAAAAAAAAATTCAATTTTACCCAAAAATTAATTTTATTTTTATTCAACAAAAATATATATTATATTTATTTTGTTTTCGTTTCGTTTCGTTCAGTTTATAACAGAGAATATTATTGCAGAAAAATTTCACTCTCAATGTTAGCGATGAGTCGGAGGAATAAATTGATTGTTTAGTCACGAAATCGTTGGCTTCAATCATAAGGCAATAATAATTTTGTTTTCAATATTTTTTTTAATATAAAATTCTTTCAATTTTGTTATAAAATTGTTATTTAATGGTTTTGCGAAAGAAGAGTAGAGTAGGAAATGATTATAAGAAATGCTTTTCGTTTATTGCAATCATTGCATTCAATTAGACAAAAGTGAACGATATATAACTAGAGAATGTTATCGTTTTTAATAGTCTAAACCAATTGGAAACTTGTATTATATTTCTCCAATTTATGGTTCATTTTTGAAATTATTTAAAGAATTTTGTCATTGGTTTCACTTTTCACTAAATACTAATTTTTTTCTTTTCAAACTTCAAATTACGACAACTTATCACAACTCATGCGAAACATTAACTCAAATATTGGCACAAATTTTGTTTTCTTTTTATTTTTTTTGGGAAAAATTTTTGGGAAACCAAAATGAATTGTCTTATACTTCACGTGTAAAATATTTTCTCAATAATTATTTTCAAATAAAACTCTTTCTTAAAAACATTTAAAAATATATTTTGATTTCGTTTTAAATAATTTCAAATTAAAAGCAATTTTTGAAAAATATATATTAATTGATATATCAGTTGAGAAATATATGAATAAATTTGAATAATTATTATTAAAATTGTGGCGAAAAATATAATTCAATGAAAATTAATTATAGAAAATTGGATTTTGTTTTGTTTTTTTGGCGCACATTATGTCTGTTGTGTGCACTCGACTGATATGCTGGTGCTCTTTGCTGTCTGTCTGTCCAAAACAGTTCAATACACAAAGACTTGTTTTTTCGATGGTTTTTTGTTACGAACGAATAATTACTTTTTTTCAAAAGCATTACTAATTTTATCATTTAATTACATTAATGGGAAATCATTTTTTCTCTATCCTTCCGTCCAGTCTTCCGATACGTTTCAAAATCAGGGTTTCATTTCAATGGTTTGAATGACAGACAGACTTTGATGTGTTTGGGTCTCATGTGATATAAATCATACCATTCTTTATATATAATATTTCAACGAATAGTAATAAATGTGAACTCAGTTTAAGTGATATTATTATTCATTTAAAGCCAATGTCTTGTGATATGAAGAGCTCTGATATCACTGGAAGTGCTTTTTATTTAAATAAATGACACAATTATTCTCTGCTCTTTCGGAATGGTAATTATGGCTGAGCTGATGGGTAACGCTAGTAGTGAGCCCATTGTCATAAATAGTGTGACCCAAACCTCTAATAACATGTGTATGTGTTGTCACATCTGATAATACAATACGAACTATTCGTCCAATTTTTGCCATCCATTCAATGACTATATATTTCACTGTACGCCCAGTGTCTCACTGCCAGTGCTGTCTCAGTTGCTTAGGTCCTTGATCTGTATTTCCATTTGAAAAAAACGGTTTTCCTGGTTATCGGTGCCAACTATTGCCGACAAATTCTTATTCTTCTTTGCGTTTGGAGTCAATTCCCAAACGGCATGCCATCAGTGCTCGACATTTCTGCCATTTTTATATTCATGTGATTATATCTCTCACTCTTTTCACTATTGGCTCACATTTATAGCACTGTTATGTATTGTCTGCACTTTTTTTTCTGTTGTCACTTCTTGAGACTAACTGTTGTTGTCGTTTATGGTTTTTTTTGTTGTGACTTTCCTATCGATAACATTGGGGTTCAATGAGAAATAAGTTGAATAACAAAGCCTATCGGATGTTGTCATTTGTCCATCACTTTTCGTAACCGATTCTAACATGTATTGCATGTATGCATAACTAACTTCCGCTTCGAGAGACCATCCAATAGGAAATTACAGGGAAATGGGGTCCCGGCCTCTAATGTCCACTATACATATAGTGTTGGATCACTTTCTTATACATCGGTCTGTTGTCCTCACTTTCCTCTCTACCCGTTATTATCATTACTGGTATATATATTTTGTTTGCAATGATATATATATTTATGTTAAGGCTATTCATATATTCATTGATGGCATCAATTGGTTGCCATACGCACTGTCCTCTTCACACCAGTTATATACTTTGCTTCTCATAGAATGATCTCATTTTGCAGATAATATGTGGAAATTTTTTTTTTTCATAGCACCTAATGATTATTAAGTTTGATATATGATATCAAATGGTTGATAATGTGATACACTTTGTGTCTCGTCTTCTAAAACTATTGCCAATTCTGTGCTAAAACTTATCGATTATATCAAATGATATACAATTTTGTTGGACAGTCATCTACAGTATATGCCACTCCATTGTATGATTTTTGGCCCCAAAAACTTCTAATATTTATATAAGGAAAATATCTTTTGATTTAATGGAGTTATGAGATGTGAAAATGAGATACGCTTTCCTTGAGTGCGAATACAGTGCCCAAAACTGTGCAATAATTTACTAAAAACTCGTTATTATTGCCATTGGTTTCAATCCCAACGGATTAGACGAAATGCACACAAATAGTGATAATAATAATAATATCTTTATATCTCAATACACTTTGAGAGACAAATCTCAATAATATAATTGAAGTGTTTGTATAATAGATGGTTCGGGTGTTTGTGCACAGATAGGCCCTCACCACCAGCACTGGCCATAGTGACTGAGCCATCACTTTCTCTCATTTCTCTATTTATTTGTCTCGTCGTTATTAAGTTTAGGTCAATTGGCATTGCATTCAAGGAGTGAATGCCCACCCCCTGCGGCTCTTCACACTTTCATCCCATTATTGGCCCATCTTTGCTACCAGTGCTGCGTTTGATTTAATATATATGATAGACAGTCAGCCAATATGTTTGAGCCAATTGTTTGTCTAAAATACACTCTTTTTTTTGCTTCAAATAATTTCTCGCAAAAATCTGTTAACTCTTTGCGATGAAACAGTGGGAACACCGACAGATTGAGTCGGTGCTCACCACTGTCTGGAGTCTGGAAATATATTCAAATACTTAACTATAATCACATGAAATGAAATCATAGATAAGTATTAGAGCATTGGATGGCATGTAATAAACGGTGTGTTTGTTATACAACTTATTTATCATCCGATTATATGCTCTTCAATGCAGAGACGGATGTAATCAAAGGATTGCAAAAGAGATAGCAATTGGAAAAAACACTTTTTCATTATGTACTGCAATATACAGTTCATTGAGATATTCTCTATTGACCAAAGAGTCTGTGTGTCTGTGTTTTGCTATGTATTCCTCACGCATCTGACACTGGCATTAATACCAGCGCTCACTCTATCTGTTTCTGTGAGCAAAACCAGAAAACAAGAGTAAATGTGAAAATGTTTACTCAAATATTAGGATCAGTAGTAGTATTGCTAATGACTGGCACCGATTGCACTCATTTTTGCTCTATTCCCCTCTCATTTTCATCACTCATTCACATGCCTTTCCATCTATTTATTTGATTTGTTCTCATTGTATATATATATCATTACTTGTTTTCCACTTCAATCGTAAAGAAAAAAAAACATTTTTTTCATATATTTTTTTCTCAATTCAATAACTCAAACGATTTTTTGCTCATATTTTCTAATCATTTCCTAAAAATGTTTCGTTATTTCGTTTCGTTGGTGTAAACCATAACTGCATTTCATATCATTTTTTGTATTCAATATAATAAACTAAAAGTAATGAAAGTAAACACAAATCTTTATAAATGACTCTAATGTTCTCTCTCTCTCTCTCTCCATCCTCTCTCCACTTACTCTCAGTTTGTTTTTAGGTGTCATTAGATTTTGTTATTCATTTTGTTGTTATGTTTTGGTTATTATACCTCAAAATAATTATCTCAACCGTTCTCTCGACTCGTTTGCAACACATATGATATTCAGACACTTATCATAAGTTGTGATATTATATACAATAATAATTAACGTTTTATTTATGCCATAATTTGGGGCCAAATTGTGTTGGAGAGATGATGTGCTGCTGCCTGTGCTTCGCATGCGAGTGCAATACCAGTTGTCCAAACACTTTATGCAATTTCGTTGGCAATAAATTTCAATTAATTTTGATTTTTCATTCAATCCCTAATCCAAAGGCATAATAATGTTGAGCCAATTCTCTGTATTATCTCTAATCAAATTGAAGACCATTTTCTATAAATATTCATTTCTGTCGTTAAAGCGAATGAATTATAATTTTTAATTTCGTTATGAATTTTATTTTCAAATCCATTTTTGTTTGTTTTTCTTTCAATGAAATGATGAAAATCGTAAATGATTTTCAACAAACACAACAAATGTAATATAAATGTACTGAAATATTATGGAAAGACATCATAAAAAGTAAAGAAATTGTAGTAATATTAGACGAAAAGCACCGTTAGTATGACATAGACCTACAGATGATAAAAAAACGGTAAAAACTATAAATCAGAGTTTGCTTAAGGGCTGACAAAACAAAATATAAGGCAGTCTTCAGTCGTATTGCAATATATTTTTTAATATATCAGTGAAAAAATATATATAATAAAATCATTGATTTTATTATAGTTTTTCATTTCTTGTCATATATTTGATTGAGTTTTTATATTCAATTAAACGACTCAACAGTTTGTGTGTAGGCTTTGGACAGACAGACGGCTATACAGTATGTGAGAAATGAGTTGCAATTTATTAATACTTTTCCTTAATTGTGTTGGTGTGAAGACCGGCACCGAATTGTGATATCATTCATACCAATTGGAGTCGAGACCTTTTTTGGCACTTAAGAGCACTGGTAGTTCACTCATATATACACACATTCACAGCACACACGAACATATCGGTCGACTTATTGGGTGTGAGTGGGAGTCAAACAAATGAAAAAAATATTTGAAACAAATTTTTGATCCCTTTCTTTCTCTCTCTGTGCGGAGGCTTTTATTGCAGTGCAAACAGAGAGCACTGGTATGTCTATAATAAGCGATTTGAATGGTTTGTTCTCATTCATTGGGAACGACGGAATGAGTGACCAATTTTGGTGTGTCTAATATTCGCCTGTTTTGTTGCACTCGCTTTTCAATGACTACTTTTGATAATAGCAAAAAAAAAATGTATAATAAAATTCATATAAAATTCTTCAAAAGTTTTATTGATTTTGTTACTCAAAAATCCTATTCACATATCTTCATAATTAAACAGATTATGGTTTTTATGCGATTTTTATTATCTATTATTTGTTGAATAATATCATTATTAATGTATAATAAAAAATAAAATATAATTTTCCAAATGTTTTCCTAATCATATATTTGTGGATTAATTGATGGAAAAAATTATATTTTATGTCTGAATAAGAATATTCACGAATAAATGTAATGATATATATTTTTTACGTTGAATCCAAAATCTCAATAATTAGGAGATATGTGTTTCCATTAATTTTGCTAAAATGAGTTGTTTTGAGTGACTATCAAAAGACAAGACTTTGAAAGTCATATGAAATATATTGAGTAAAAGACTATTAATTTTTTTTCTCTCCATTGACTTTCATTTATTTCTCACTCTTTATACTTATTATAACTATTGAAGAGTCAGTTATTTAACTAAAGAATTCGCTTAACTATTATAATGTTTGCGCTGTTTTTTTCTAAGGGGAGAAGTCCTATAAAATTGATTAATGGTATTCTTAGGCGTAAAATATTTATTCACAATTTGAGCGCTAAATATTAACTTTTTTAGACCAAAAATATATATTACTTTTATAGCCATATATTGGAAACTGTTTTCTTCTATTAAATTCTTCACTATTTTTATAACCGAAAAGTGTATTCGTTTTAAAAAAAATTGTTTCAAATTTTTTTTATACATTTTTATTTCATAACAATTTCCTTCTCCTACTGAAGACTCGTTTCGATTGCGATGAGAATTGGGATAAAAATATTATTATTTACTTTTGTAAAAAAGAAAATTTTCATAGACTTTGAGATTAAATAAAAAAATATTTTTAATAAACTTCACAAAAATTTCGAAAAAACATTATTAAAAAAATACGTGAAAATTATTTAATAAAAGTTGTAATAATGAGATGCAAAGCCTTGTTGTGTATTGCATTCTATGTCATATTTGACATACCGGTGCTCACCTGTGTATATATTTGAGTTATTTGTTCTCTATTCAGTGCATACGAAGCCATATTCAATGGAAAGTCAGTTCCTAGTCTACCTGTGCTCTTATCACTGATAATACCCCTTTAGAGTAGAGATTATGAATGTCTGACTCGAAAATCGGTTGAGTTTTGAAATTTTTATTATAACAATGCCCTTAATATAGCATTGATTTGCATAACTTGTAATCAAATTGATTTTAATTCATATAATAAAGCATTGGTTGAATCAAAATAATAGTCGACTGAATACCTAATCATCACTTTATATATATGTATGAAAATTCACTTTTAATATTCAATCACATTTGAGACGAGAATTGATTTTTCAAATAACACTCAACTTATGATCCATTAGTGGAATGAGAAATTCAATACAAATTGTGTTTGAGTGACAAAAGTCCTATTTATGTAATTATACGGCATTTATATATGACGAGAAATATTCGCAAATTTTCAATTAATACATAATTTATTAAAATTAATTTTGCCCTAAATTAAGACGAGTTTTATTCAACATATTATGCATTCATTTCAGAGATTATATTTTTTGAAGTAAACAATGAATAATAATTCATATAATAATGTGTCGCAAAAATTCATTTTCAAATGAAAACAAACAATAAGTATATTAAAAAACTTTTGACTTTTTTTTCTCTATCTTTTCGTATATAGTGTTTGATATGTTTTTGTTTTGTTTATTGATTTTTGTAATATTGCTATAATTCAGGTGAAAATCATAATCAATCATAACTTTACGTTTGGTTACTCTAAATGTGTTCAAAATTATTATTTTTTACATTACTTTATGTTCAAAAGCATCTATTTTTTGCCATTTGTTTCGATCATTCATTACTTAATTGAAAATCTGTCGATAATCCCATGTATTGAATACAATGTATTTATTTCTTTAATTAATATTTTTTTTTGTGTTTAATGTCAAACATGTTTAGAAAATTGATGTTTGAATGCATGACGTTTTTGCAACGAATAAACTTCCTTGATAATTTATATCAAATATATCAAGTGAAAGTTGTTTCCTTATTTTCGCATTTTTTAAAAATTTTTCGCAAAGAAAATTTCAAACATTTATAGTTATAAATATAATATACTATTAATTGATATTAAAATTATATTAATTAATGCATTCATTAACTAATGATTTCAAAAGAAGTTTATATTTGAAATGAATATTAATTTAATTGTTATTATAAGTGGCATTCAGTCTATAATTAACATTTTTGTCATTAAATTGTGTTTTTGTCTTTTCAAAAATGTCAGACATTTATGAAAATTTTTTTTTTAATTGATTTCATATATAATTTGATTACAAATAAACTATTCATTTGAATTTGTGTACCAAATGTGATGTAAACAAATGCAAACAATTTGACAAATATGTCATTAAATGAAACTCTATAACAATAACTTACCCGTCATCTAAAGTGCCAGCACTTGAAAAGTAATGTATAATTTGAAATATATTTTTTTTGTCAACCACTCAAAACATATACTTATTTTGATATTCAAAACTTGAATTCATTATTAATAATATATTTTTTCTTATGTTGTCCTTAAATGTGGTATTCGTTTCAAACATTTATTAATTCAATATTAGATATCATTTTCTATTTTTATTATAAACTTTTTTTGTGTGTATTTTCACCAATAAAATGATATTTCCATAAATTCTTTATTCAAGAATATTTAGTGAGAAATATATATATATAGGAATATCTAATGCCATGGCCTTTAAATACGGTGTACATCCACACATACTGTGCCATATATTTTACATAATATCTACTTTTCTATCTATTGTTATAATATCTCAAATTTTTTCAATACTATATATACTGTAATATCTATTCTTTACCGCAAATTAGTATCGATTGTGCAATTGTATTGTCCATATCTACCAGTGCTTGCAAATCCTACCCCACATTTATATATATACCGCCAGAGCCCTTATTATGAATAATTGTGGGCCTGTTTTTTAGCATAATTTTCTCTCTCAGCTATTCTTCATTTCGAGCTCTGATTTTATTATCATTTCATTCACTATCAAAACCTCTTTTTTTCTACTATGAGTTCACATAAAAATAATATAATTTTTTTTTCTCCACATTTTGATGTATATTATTATAATTGTATTGAAAGCCATTTCAATAGAGAGTTGTATATAAAAAGAGTATATTTTGTTTTTCATTACTAATTAGTGTTTGACGTGCAATACGAGGGAAGGCCTGGAATGCCTGCTTTTTTACATATTGTGTGCGTATGGAACTTATGTTAGGCCATGCATGTTATGTGCAATACCCTCTTTCTACCTGTGCTACCATCAAACCAGTTAATATGTTCAGCTACTGGTGCTTTACTTATACACTCAACAATACATCTCTCATGACATGCAAAATATATATAACTATTTTTCATACACTGTTTTTTTTGTATATAACTTTCACCACATTTTGCATTCATAAGCATTTTTTTGCTATTATTATTGTGTACTTAAATATGCGTTTTTATACTCTCTGTGTATTGTTTAGGAATTATTGTTGAAAAACATTATGTATTTCACTCTCAAAAAATCAAATCATTCACTACTCGAAAGGCAGAGACAATAAGAAAATTAAATTTCCGTTTTATTTCATGTTATATACATTTGGCTCACATTTGGTATATATTATATTATAAGGAATCGAATATATATTTATTAAATAATATTTTATTATAACATTCATGTAATCACTCTTTTTTGTGTTAGGCGTAGTCTTTCCACAAATAATGAGACCATTTTATGTGTTCATACCTGTGCCGTACCTGTGCTGTCACCGTACTGTATTGTGTGGCCGTCGTAGTCAAACAATACCTTCCCTCTCATCACTACATCCTATTCCATACCGTCCTTTTCTATGCTTACATTTTCGTCACAATTCATACAAAATGTTTTTATTTCGTTTAGTTTTGACAAAAATATTTATATTGTTTTGCTTTTGTTTTTACACAACAATAGTCTTATGAATTAAATGTTTATTATTTTTGTGTTAACATTAATATCAATATTATTATCTCTAATAATATTATACTTTTTCTTATGTATTATTATTATTATATTATATAATACTTAGTTTGCATTCGTTTCGCTCTAATGTATAATCTTCTCAATAGAGTAGACGAAAAATGAGTGTAATATCTGTTTAACTCAACCCTCTTATGTGATATCATAACAATTCTTGAGAGAATTCACTGCAAATATAATCACAAAAATCACTTCACGTATAGAAATATTGTGTTTTGAAAATATGCTTTTGATATAAATTTTTGAAATTATTTTATATTGAATTTCATTACATATTTGTTGTCCGCATTTAATTGATTGACGTTTACCGTCGAAAAGGCTTACATAAAAGTGCATAAAAATGGCTAAAAATGCAAAATCATGTAATCATAGCTGCGATTCATTTATTTCACTTTTCATTTCATACCCCTTTGCGCCGAACACTTTCCCCCCTTCGCAAGCATTCGAGAGACCCTAAAAATAGTGTTGGGCTTTGTTGTGCTGTCTCTCAGTTTGTGAATATCTATGTATTGAATATAAATCATATATTTATAGCGGAAGGAAATGTCTATAACTGTTACAGTCGATAGAATGAAGGCTCGGCCAGAGTTTTACTGCCTCTTATGTGTGTTTCTCATTTCTCTGATGGCACATACAGCTCAGGGATGGCTGAAAGGGATGGGTAATAAGATCTAGCATTGAATTATACGGAACAGTAGAGGCCCAACAATCACATAACTGTGCAATTTGTATTACAACCATATGTGAATGTATTGGATATTATTCATATTATTATTATGGTATACTACCAGTGCTCGCATCCATAACCTCCACGACCATCACATTTTATCTTATAATTTTTTGTATAGTGCTCTCCCTGTGCTCTCTATGCCTGGGCGTCAATTATTCAGCTGAGCTCAGACTTGATTCATGTCATATAATAATAATTTTATTATACATTAGACTATATTTTCGGTGTTTGTCAGATGGAAGGGTATGGACACTGGTATGAGCGCTGGTATATAATGTTTTTTTTGGGCACACGTTCGCAACACATAAACTTTTTTTAGTGTAAAGCCAATCAAATATTGAAAGCTCAGGTCCTATGAAAACTCAGCTATGCTTCAAAGATATGGATTGAAAGCTGTATTAAGTGCTGAACTCATATTTTTTTGTAGACCTCTTTCTTAGGCTTTTATAGTTTGACTTTCGATCTCCCGTTACCTGACATGAAGTCGAACACAACTGTTCCACTCATTGCACAGATATTAAGCGCCGAAAAAATATAATCTCTTTCTTTTAAACTACATCTCTTTGTGTGAGTTCTTTCATAACTGTCTCTGATTTTGATTTTTTTTCTGTTTTGTTTCGTTAATAATATTTGTTTTCTGTCTTCACTGTTGAGTGAGATCTGTGGTTAACTCATACGAGAGCTGCCAATTTGGACAGTGGGTTAACGAGAGTGCAGTCATGTTTTTTGAGTTGGGTGTGGATATGCTTATTATATATCGATGTATTGCTGTCTCTATTCTTATCTCTCAAAGAAGACAATACAGATCAACACATTCTTCACATATCAAACACAGGATATATATATTCTGTGCATAAATTGAGTGCAAAAATAAAAAACAATTCAAATGTGTTTATGAGTTAAACATCGTTTTTATCGCTCATTAAATGTAAACTCAATTCCTTCACAGACTATTGAAAACCTTTCAATAGTTTCCTTCAATCTGTTTATCGTCTTATTTACTGATGATTGAAAACGATTGCATAAAGTCATTCATTTTCATAGACAGTACTGTAATCGATGGCCAGTCCTTTTGGCAGTATTAATATTGTAATATTAACTAGGTTAATTTATTTGACTCTCTCTCTCTCTCTCTCTCTCTCTCTCTCTCTCTCTCTCTCTCTCTCTCTCTCTTCCTTTCTTTTGTTATCCAATATTTCTGTCAATTTATCAATAAATGCAATGTTTTGCAGAAAATCCTAAACAAAAGTTTCAATGAATTCAGTAATACTTTTTGAGCCATTCCTCTCATCAGACAATCGTTTCGTCTATTAATATATAAATTTTATTTCTCTTTCTCTTTGTTATCTATTGGACATTACTTTCCTTATCAGCAAAAACGGTATATTTCGCCCTCTTTAGCAAATAATATAAATGTAGACAAAAATAAAAATATTTTCATTTATTTATTATTATTATTGTATTTTTGACAACAGTTTTCAGACATTTATTTATTTTAATCATTGAATTCAATCAAATCATAAGCTTTTGAATGAATTGTAAAACAATTATTTTTGAAAATTACTCGTCATTTACTATAAATAATTATATTTTCCAAAAATAGTTCACATTCACCGACATTCCTTCCGGTGATATAAATTTGAAGACATTTTTTCAATTATTATTATATTTTGAATATTCTTTAATGTCTGAAATGTTTCTTTAATCGCATTTTTTGATCTTATTTTTAGCCATAAGTTATAATATATGAAAAATATGTTTTCATATTTTATTTGCAAATATTATTGTTTTTTATTTCATTCATTCATTCATTCATTCGTTCAATGATTTACTTCAATAAAACACGATTTTCTTTAGTCCGTAATTACAGGGGTTTTTAGATATTTTATTATGAATGAAGTTCTTTGGCATTCATTGTAATTAAATTGAATATAAAATTTATTGTTTTTGAAAATTCTCATTGAAATTAACTCTTTATTAAATTTTGTTTTTTTTTGTTTTTGCTGTAAATATGAATTAGATTTAATATAAATTTTATTTTTCAAAACCATTTTTGTGATCGCAATTCAATGCCTTAATATAATAATAGTTTTCATTATCTCTTTTGTTTCACTCTATTGTCTCATAAATCATATATTGAGAGAAAGTGAGCGAAAAATATTTTTGTCGTCATTTTTCATATTATTTATCGTTCAATTGTTTCGTTTGATATTGTTTTGTATTTGACTTTATATTAAATCAAATAAGAGATAATAAAAGTAAGAATAATAGCAATACTCTAACTACACATCGCAGACAGTGAGACACACAGCGCTGGTATGTATTACTTCCAATTCCGGTGCCCATCCATTGGTAGATAAGTTGTGATTCACAAAATACAAGTGAATTGAATTCAAGAATCAAATGAAAGAGTGAAAGAGAAAAAAAATAGTATAGAAAGAGAAAAAATCTTCATTTTCTGGCTATTATTGTCTGATATTTTCATTTCATATATTTTTATTGTCAATCGATTGGCAAAAGATGTGATAAATAGGAAAATGTCTATTATTTGTATTACACAACTCATATAATTTGCTCTTTTCTTCACATCTTTTCTCTCTTTTTCATTCTTCAGTCTCTCTTCTGTTCGCCAATTGTTTGCTCTTCAATACTCTTCGTCTGATTTCTTATGTATTCGTTTTTGTCGTTATATTTATATCTATTTTGTCGACAATTTTTTTTATTCATAATTATTATACATATTCTCATCACTTGTTGAATATTGAAATGCCGTTCCCATCGACACACACTTTGCCGTCATTACAAATCACGGCTTATATTATTTGACATATAATCTGAAAATTCAATTATTTCTGAAATTGTTTTTTCATAATAAATGTAATAATTTTCATACATTTAAGCATTTATTCACTTTTAATGAATTTCTTCTTTTTATATGAAAATAAAAATAATTTAAATTTGAATAAAAAGTTTTTTATATGAAATTGAATTCAATAAATCCGATGACGTTTTCGCTATTTTTTGAACAATTATTGTATTTTTCCTTAAAAATAAATAATTTTTGATTACATACCGGAAAATCCCTTTACTTTTGAAGCAAAACAATTGCAATGTTTTTTAAAATTATTAAAAGAAAAAATAAAACAAATAATTATTTACTAATTGAATAAATAATTTAATTTCTCTCACAAATCAAACCGTTATAACAAAACGAATTGTTTTTCAGTTTATAATTGAATAAATTTCTTAAAATTACTGTAAAAATAATTCAAAGAAAATAGTTTTCAAACACATTTTATTGCAAACAAACGATTGTAAAAAAATGTTTTATTTCTCATGACTTTTATCGTCTAAAATGTTTAATATAACGTAGTTTTTATGTATGTCAAGGGTTAGGGTTAGGGTTAATGTTAGACATCAACTCGTAATGAATCCAAATATTGGTGTCATTGAGAATGAGAGGATAGATATTGTATACACACGAGAAAAAGGGGCAATAATTTATTATTCCATTTATTCCATTGAATATTGCATTTTCCTTTCACTCACTTTTAGTATTCATTTCATATGATAATGATTTTTGAGACTTGTTTTCTTTGAGTGATTTTTGTTTTGTTGTTATTTTTTTCATTATTTTTCAACACATTTTTTCTCGTATGAATTGAACGGAAATTTGTATTCAATTGTATTCCGCATTCAATACCAACTTTCGGGAAGTTATTTGAAAATTATATTTCTTTTACTTTAAGACAATTCATGAGAAAATAATATCAAACATTCGTTTCCCTTTCTATTGAAATATTAACATAAAAAGGCATTTAAACAATAATTAAATATATTATCATTTAATTGATTTAATTAATAACCCTTTTGTGTGACAATAAACGCATCTGTTTTTTCGTAATTGAAATCCTTATCAAATGAATAATATATTATATTTTGAGAGATATTAAATGTTATTATAATTTCATATAATATCTGAATTTTTCATTATTATACACTTTATTGAAAAATAGTTTATTATAAGTGAATTTAGAATTAAATTTATTTTATAATTAGATTATATTTTATCAAAAGTTTTTATTCTGAATCCCTTTTATCTAAAGTTTTTTGTTTCTTATTCTAAAGGAGAAGCAAATCAAAAAACAATAAATTTAATTCAATTTTTTTATTTATCGGAAAATTTTAATTTCAAAAATCGAAACTTTTTTTGCTATAAAGAAATTTTTCACTTTCGGACAGAAAGAGATAAGTCTTATGTCTGGAAAATTCAAAGCAAAACCATTGCTCTCATCTCTAAACGCGAGAATATATTAAAATATTGTATGTATTTTTGTTGTTCTTGTTTTTCGACGTCTGTCTCAAACAGTATTTTTGAGATTAATTTTGTGCCACTTTTTTATCAAAAGACTACGAAAATATAGAAAAAGGTTTTTTTTGTGAAAAGTTTTTATATTAAACAAAATCCATGTAATAATTATAATGACTTTTTTTGCAATTCATTCATGAATTATAGCTATTATTATAATAACATTTTTTGTTGTGATAATAGTATGAATAAAATTATTAATTCAATTAATATTCACAAAAATATATATATTATTATTCATAACAATTAATTTTCAAACTCTTTTGTGTTTATGAAATGCTTTTATATGCCATAGATTTGTACGAATTTTTTTTAAAAGCCATAAGTTTTAAACAAAAATTAAGCCAAAGTTTTTTACTTTTTAAACACATGAATACCCCTTTAAATATATAAAATTCTTTATCTTTTTTCGTTATAAACCGGATTCACATACACTTTGTGTCAGAACTCTTTGTCTGAGAAATAATAATTCAGATATGAATTCAATTTCAAATCAGATTTTACGCAAAAAGGATTTTTAAAGAATATATGATTGAAATTAAAGTAAAGGAAAAATTGTAATAAATTTCGCGATAATAATATGCGATAAGATATTGTCAAACGATTTTGTAGACAAAGTTTTTCACGCATTTGTCGAGTGTTTGAAATTGGTTGGACATATAGATAGATGGGTCAGAGACACGAATTTCTATATATGTGATATGAAATGCAAATTCCGTTAACCTTGGATTGTATGACATAATACAGACGCAAAGATTGCATTCTCTCTTAATTTTCGTCTCTCTTTTTTGGCTCCAAATTGGCGTTCAGTCAATATAGCACTTGATTATTGTCTACACTCTTCTCGTATTCCGATATTACCTCTGCCTTTCCATAGCACTGGTATTTCCATTAAGTGCTAATTCTAGAGTATCGGTGCTCTGGAAAAAAATGCATATGTTTTATGCATTGATGGGAAAGATGGCCAATATTTTAGTGATACAAATGCAGTGATTTTTTTCGTTAACATTGATTTTGTTCAGACATTAAACCAGACTTTGATGGGTTGTATGATATTTGATAGGGTGTCCGCCCTTGAACTGCACCGTTATGGCTGTGCCGGTGAGAGAGCGTACACACACTCCTGTGCCGGTGATGCCAAACATTAATGATCCAGAATATAATGATTGGGCAATACCTGCAGTGATTATCTGTAATGTCCATAATATTCGCGCCAATAGTTTTGAAGTACTATTCTTTGCGACCATTAAATCATTAGACACAATACCAACTGTCCCAATGAGAGGGTACGGACCCCCAATAACTACCAGTGCTTATGAGAAGTGACGCAATTGAATTCAATACTGTGAGACCGAATGTCGCAATTGTGCGCGTCGTTGACTTTTTACAGTATATCCGATACCAAAAGATTATGACATTCAGGGATAATGAGTGAGAGAGAGAGAGAGAGAGAGAGAGAGAGAGAGAGAGAGAGAGA